>LBNU01027774.1:131852-159022 GCA_014162995.1 Artemisia annua | reverse complement strand
ATTTAATCAAGTTGGAGAATGAGTATGAGACTATTACTAGTGGTGCTCAATTCAGGCTAAACACGACCATTTTTACGGGTTACACACACCCAACTTCTCACAGAGAAGCAATTCAACCGTTAGGTTAAATTGAATTTCTAGTCAATAGATTCTCCAGTTGTCATTCTCTTTTTAGAGGAAATTGAGTTCCTAAATTTACCTAACAAAGGGTACCAAATATGAAGTTTTTTAGATTTTTCTTGAAATAAAAATTTTCTTAGAATTTTATTTTAGAAAAAAAAAATTCTAGAAATTTTTTTTCTAACTTTTTTTTTTCCGAATTATTTTTTTAGGGAGAAAAGTTTTTTTTTGACAAAAAAGCCTTTTTTTTTTAGAATTTTTTTCGAATTTTTTAAGAAAATTTTTATTAGAAATAATTTTTTTTAGAATTTTTTTTTCTTAAATTTTTTTTTCGAAATATTTTTTTGGAAAAATTTTTTTTAGACAAAAAAACATTTTTTTCGATTTTTTTTAGGTACTAACTAACAGAAAGGACTAACGTTGCAAACGTTGCAAACGATCTTTGGTATAAAGGACTAATGTTGCAAATTACCGTTAGGTTAAAGGACTAATGTTGCCACACTTAACTAACTTCGTTAGAAAATTGGACCAAAAGTGCCTTTTGGACTGAAATCACTTTTTTTTTAAAAAATTGGACCAAAAGTAAAATTCAGATACAATCACAAGGACCAAAAATGTAGTTAACTCTTTTTTTTATAAATAAATTGTATGTTTGTTATTGAACTTTATAGGCTTTTATACATGTAAGATTAATTTAATTATTGTAAAAATCTTTTGGGGGGAAACGATTTGACCCGACTGTTCAACCGGTGACTCGACAGGGTCGATTAAAAACCTGGTTTTTAAAACATCGGTAATAATAAATAACTTCAAATGATGGCAGTATGATAAACTTGAACTAAAGTTATTATTTAATTTAAAAGTGGATAATTAATTTGTAAAAAACTTCAACAAAAATACGGACAATAAATATGTACTGAGTATTTTAAAACGAGTAGACTACATAACATGGGTGTATGTGCGCTGGTATAAGGGCAAATAAGTACATTTACACACACCAAAATGTTTCAGACACCTTCCCACTTATCACTCAAGTCCACATGTCTCACACATGCCATTGACTCCAAATCTCAACACCATCTCCAACAAACACTCTCAACACAAAAATTTATTATAACAAATGGGCAACTGTAACAATATTCCGGCAACACCACCGCCACGTCAGCAACAACAACAACAACAACAACAACAAACTCAACAACAACCCAACGGCCTAACAATCCTCTCACCTTCAGAACCACCTCCCCCACGCCACGCGCCACCTCCATCTCACGCGCCAAAACCCCACGCGCCACCCCAACCCATCGGCCGTGTCCTCGGCCGTCCACTCGAAGACGTACGCGCCACCTACACCATCGGACGCGAGCTAGGCCGGGGTCAATTCGGAGTCACGCATCTAGTCACGCACAAAACCACGGGCAAGCAATACGCGTGTAAGTCAATCGCGATGCGGAAACTCATCAACAAAGATGACATTGATGACGTCAGACGTGAGGTGCAGATAATGCATCATTTAACTGGGCATAGGAATATAGTTGAGCTGAAAGGAGCTTATGAGGATCGAAATTCGGTTAATTTAGTTATGGAGCTGTGTGCGGGTGGGGAGTTGTTTGATAGGATTATTGCTAAAGGGCATTATTCGGAACGGGCCGCTGCGGGTTTGTGTAGACAGATGGTTACTGTTGTCCATAATTGTCATACCATGGGTGTGTTTCATAGAGATTTGAAGCCTGAGAATTTTTTGCTTTTGAGTACGGATGAGGATTCGCCCTTGAAGGCTACTGATTTTGGTCTTTCCGTGTTTTTTAAGCCAGGTATGATTGGATTGTAGTTAGTTTTCAATTAGAATAGTAAAGGATTTTGATAATGTGCTTATGTGAAGTGACTATGGGTATGTTTTAGTGGTTGTAGTGTAGCGGTACAGTTCATTTTATAAAAAAGCATTTGGTAACATGGGCTAGGATCAAATGAGAAGAACTCTTAAAATGAGAAGGATGAGAAATAACTATAACCACATATTAAATATGCATCGACTTGAATTAGATGCATCCCTAACCTTTTAGATGCACTCTAATATATTTTCTAGCTAAAAATTAGATGCATATACATATATTAGATGCATTTTAGCAAGTTAGGAAAATCCTATGTATTTTTTGTCCTCTGCGGGTCAAATTGTTGCAAGTACTATTTTATATCGTGTTCAATTCAAAATTACTTTCGAAACTAATTGGGATGCATCTAAATGAATAGAGATGCATCTAATTCAAGTCGACGCATCTCAAATATGTGGTTATAGTTATTTCTCATCCTTCTCATTATAAGTTTTCTTCTCACTGGATCCTTACCCTTGGTAACATAGCTAATTATAAACTGTAAAATGATAGAAAAAGCTAAACGCGAACGCTTAAATGCGTCTTCAAGTAGCATTTAAAAAGTGGCGTTTAGAAAAGATAAACGCTCGTTGCCAAATGAGCTTTTAGTTTAAAATGCTAAACGCTAACCGCTAGACGCTCCTAAACGCTCTTAAATGCTCCTTGCCGAACATCCCTATATGTTAGTTGGATTATGTTCATAGGGAGGGGATCACGTAAGAATTTATTGCAAAAAATAAATGTAGGAATATTCGAAGCCACTCATTTTAAATGAAGGGGAGAAAATATTGGTGGTTGCATATGAAATTTCTTCTTTTTTGGTGGATCGTATGCTTATACACTTGTTGATTTCTTAAACTATATGCAGTTTGATCTATTTTAGTTGTAAGTGATTATGTTTAATATTTCGAGATCGGTTTGTTGCTGAAGGTGAAGGTTTGAAGTGGTCTATTCTACTTTTCCATATCATGTTACTTTGTTTTCGTCGAGTGTATTAAATGATATGTTAGTAAGCCCATGTCCGACTTGTGGGCTTAGAGCTCATTACGGTTTTAGGTTTATAAATAGTCGATCAATAAAAAATAATACCTACTAGGTTCATCATTATCATGGTATCGGAGCGAGAGCGAGTTCGACCCTCAGACCTAGGTGGTTACGTTGAGCCGCCTTCTCTAGGCCACCCCGTCAAACCATACCACCGCCATTATTCCTTTTCTTTGAAAGAAAAATGTGTAAGGTCTCTAGTTCAATTCCTGCTACATGCAAACAACCTTAAATNAAAAATGCAAATTTTCTGCTAAAACCCTAACTATTGTTTTGGCCATAACTTTTAAACTGTTTGGAGTTAACTGACGTGGTAGCGTCATTCTCTTCATTTATCAGTTATGCACGTCGGGTACAATTTAGCATAATTAATCGGGTCAGGTACAATTTAACATAACTGTATTGTTATAAAACATACAAATGTTTGAACATTGTGTTCAAATGAACTTGTTTTCCCATTACAAAGCTTTGAATCCAACTTTTACAAGATCATCTAATCCACCCGGTTACAAGTTTTGATCTTCAGTACAAAAATATAAAGAATCATATACCTATTTAAACTTTGTTCATACTAATTATTAGTATAATTATAAAATTGTGATGACATATCAATTAGAGCTAAGTTTCATCATTTTAGATAGACAAACAAAAAGTTTTTCAAGAGTGTTTGCAGTATTAAAGAAAATAAACAAAACAATTGAGGTTTCAAAAATTTTGGATAGCTAATAATATATAATAGTCTTATAAATCTTATTACCTCTCTCTCTAAAATTCCTTCTACCTCTCTCTATAATTCCTCCAACCAATCCACACCCTCTTTCTAAATAAAGCCGGCGGCCGGCCGTCCGGCGCTCTTTTGTATTTTCCCTTGCTTTAAATAATAATCCTTACCCACAGATCGGTCATCTCCCGGCTGTCGCCGCTCGCCGTTCGCTGCCGCCACCGCCCCGACTCCTCTGCTCAGATTCTGTTGCGGTCTGCCATCGATGGCCTGATGCTGCCTTGGGTTTTGGCTCTAGATCTGTTAGGTTTAGGTCTGGCTCCTTTAAGGATGCCTAGTTTTATCTTCTTTGTATGTCTTATGTACTTTATGTATTTTTGTCAAGCTACACCTTCATATAGTTGTGTCTGCCAAAAGCTCACTCTGGTGATTCCCCCCACCCTTGTATGGTGTTGCTGTAGTCTGTCACAACTGTTACGGTGTATGTCTTGTTTTGTCGTAACTTGTTACGTTGTGTATGTTCGATGTAACTTGTTGTGTTCAAATTTCCTCCATTTGTGAGACGTGAAATGAAATATCTGTTCAAAAAAATAAAATAAAATAATAATGTTTACTTTTTCCTAAAACTGTTATCACGTGACAATATACATATTACATTTTCTTTCTTACATTAACTTATCTTCTCTTTTTAACTTCTACTTCTTTCTGATGGTACACCACCTACCTCCCTCCATCTCCATTATCAAGCCTATATAAATCTTCTCACAACCAGAACTGTTTCCAGTTAAATCTCCTTATTTCGAATGGTTTGTCACCATTGTTCACTCATTTGAACTCTAAGGTGGTTCCCGGTAGTTTTTCAAGGTAGGTCCCAAATAATCTAACACATCGCTTCTAAATAACTTGGATCTGTAAGGTGAATCCCGGAACCACCTACCTATGCCATGGGTCCGCCCCACCCCACGCGCCGTCGCAACCTACTGCCATAAAAACTTGCTTATTTGCTTTTGCTTTGTTTGTCTTGCTTTTGCTGCTGCATTTTGAAGATTTGTCTCCGCTTTTTGTCGGAATTATTCAACACAAATCATGTTTGCTTTAATGCTTTTCCTTTTGTTGCTTATATGCTTTTGCTGTTTAAAGATGAGACTCCGCTTATTGTTGGGTGTCTTCATCAACAATTTATTATTGCTTTAATGTTTCTAGTTTTCAAATCCAATCCAAGCTTTCGCGATTTCATCGCTTGGATTGCGGAAGAGTATCAGATGATATGTTAGTAAGCGCAAGCCCAATTTGATCATAGTTAGGTATTCCAAGTGAGAAGAGGAAACACGAAATTGAGATCAATGGGATTTGTTATATGATAGATGAATTGTAAGTGTTTACAAGAGACAAGAGAGAAAATTACAAGTTGAATGAATGAGAAAATGAAAAGATGAACGGGTATTTAAATGCTAAAAAGGGCGGGAAAGTTGGTTATGTGTGTTCTTGGCTATGCTTATTTGTGTTAAGCATATAACAATCTATCCCCCTTAACATTCTTGTCCTCAAGAATGTAACTCCATTTCAGGGAATCTTTGGATCAAATCAACATATAGCTCCCAAGTAGCATCTTCCTCTAATTGGTTGACCTATTTGACTAGGATATGCATCACTGCCTTGTTGTTTAGCTTGCCCAATAATGGCTTCTTGTTCCACACTTAGCACTCCATCTGGACCACATTGAGGCAATATTCCCACTTTGTTGTTGTCTCCTTTGCACAACTTCAATTGAGAAACATGAAAAACAGGATGAATTTGACTATTCTCAGGCAACTTTAGCTTGTATGCCACCTTCCCAACCTTTGCAATGATGAGAAACGGACCATAATACTTGGCAAAATTTGTGATGTGTTCCTTGCCTCACTCTGACTTGCCTGTAGTAAAGCTGCAACTTCATATACAACCACATTCCAACCTCAAAATTCCTATCACTTTTGTACTTGTTAGCCATGTTCTTCATTCTATTCTGTGACCTCTTCAAATGGTTCTGCAACATTGCTATGGCTTGCTCTCTTGCTTGCATAGTCGTGTCTACTTCCGCAACTCAACTAGTACCAGCCAAATAAGATAAATGTATGTTAGCTGCCTGCTCATACACAATCTCAAAAGGAGTGGTCTGTGCAGAGCTGTGAAAATTAGTGTTGTACCAATATTCTGCCAAAAAGACCCATTTGACCCACTCCAATGGCTTCTCTCCAGTCATACACCTCATGAAACATTCCACACATTTGTGACTCTCTGTTTGTCCATTAGACTCTGGGTGCTAGGCAGTAGATAGATTCAATTGCACCTTCATTACTTTGAACAAAGACTGCCAAAACTGACTTATGAAGATCTTATGCCTGTCACTGACAATAGTGTTTGGCAATACCATGTAACTTGTACACATTGTCCAAGAACACTGGCTACCTGACTTGCTGTAAATAAATGGCTCATAGGGATGAAATGGGCATATTTGCTGAGCTTGTCCGCTACCACAAACGGCACTGTCTTGCCGTGAGATGGAGGCAAAGCTTTAATAAAATCCATTGATATGTCATTCCACACTTTGTTAGGAACTGGTAGTGGTTGTAGTAGTCCAGGATAAGCTGCTAGATCAGATTTGTTCCTTTAACACCCATCACATTCAACAACAAATTTCTTGACTAATTTCTTCATTCCTCTCCAAGACAAAACAATGCCCATTTTCTTTGTTGTCACTTGCATCCTTGAATGCCCTCCAATTGGATCACAATGAAAGTATGACAACAGCTTTTTCTTCAATTGTTCATCACTTCCAATCACTAATTTTCCTTTCCTTCTTAATTCTTCATTGGTCCAGGTGTACTTACTTCCGGTGTAAGTCTTGTCTTTAATCTTGCTAATTAGCTGCTGTAAGACCACATCATTTGCCCAACTGTCTTTAATCTGCTGCAACAAATCAATGGACACTGAACTCAGAACAATAGAACACAATTCAACACCATTAGGGACCCTTGAAAGTGCATCAGCAGCGGTACTTTCACTCCCCTTCTTATAGGAAATTCATAATCATAGCCCATTAACTTTGGCAGCCACTTAGCTTGAAATGGTGTAGTCAACCTCTCGCCTAACAGGTATTTGAGGGTGAAATGATTAGTTTTGATTTTGAAATGCTTGTCTAAAATATACCCTCTCCATTTCTCTAATGCCATTAAAACAACATAGAACTCTTTCTCATATGTGGACAAAGCTTAGTGTTTAGGTGATAAGGCTTTGCTGAGGTATGCTATAGGATGTCCACCTTGCTGCAACACTACTCCAATTCCCATACCTGAAGCATTAGTTTCAACTGTGAAGGTCCGATTAAAATCAGGCAAAGCTAAGACTGGAGCCTGCATCATAGCTACTTTCAATCTTTCAAAAGTTTCATGCGCACTGCTTCCCCATTCAAAGGAGTTCTTTTTAAGCAAAGCAGTCAAGGGTTTATGATACGACCTATGTTACATTGACACGGGTACGGGTATCCGATATTGGTACGGATCCGAGTGTCGGATACGTCATCCAAAAAAATTTAGGACACGGGGACACCGTCCTAACTTTAGACTCGGGTACGGATACGGCAATAATTTATTAAATTCATACATATCTTTTAACACAAGCATAAATATTTTAGCATTTAATATCTTACATACAAAATACATTTTGATAAAAATAAAAGTTACATATAAAACTTTGGGAAGCTACCTCTTGGGAAACCAAATCAATTAATTAATTACAACTACCAAACCAAAGTACATGAACCGTATATATCTGTATTACTGTATATGAGGAATTAAATAAGAAAAAAGAAAAACACACTCTCTCTCTTCATTTCATCTTCTTCCTCATTTTCATACTTTCATCTTCTTCCTCATGCTTCAATGGTCTCAACCAGTCAACCACCGATGAAAAGGGGTGTAGCCGGATCCGATGATCCGATGGCGTGTCCGAACCGGATTTCATACCGGGATCCGTGTCGCGTCGTATCGACACTGGTATTCCGGCCATTCCGCCGTGTCCGGGTAACATAGGATACGACCCCTTATTATTAATTAGTATTTCTTTATTATTAATTAAGTTAGTTTCCTTTTATTGTATTTCTTGGTGAGAAAGCTAGGGTATTAGGTAGGATATCCTCCATTATAAATAGGGCATTAGGATTGTAATTCTTATTATGTTGAATGATATGAATTATTGATTTGATAATCAATTGGGCGGTCGTTTTATCTCATTAATATAAACCATTGGGGGGTCGGTTTATCCCATTAACATAAATCATCTATCTTGTTTATTTTCTTCTTTTTATATCTATATTGATCCGATTCGTATCACCTTTTATTGTATTTCTTGGTGAGAAAGCTAGGGTATTAGGGTAAAGTAGGATATCCTCTGACCTCTATTATAAATAGGCATTAGGATTGTAATTCTTATTATGTTGAATGATATGAATTATTGATTTGGTTATCAATATCGGAGGGTCCGTTTATCTCATTAAAATAAACCATCTATCTTGTTATTTTCTTCTTATTTTCTTCTTTTATCTCTTCATCGATCCGGTTCATATCAGTTTACTAATAACTGCATAGTCTTTGATAAACCTTCTATAATAGCTTGTAAGTCCCAAAAAAACCTCTCAAATGTTTCACATTGGTTGGAGTTGGCCATCTTTGCATAGCTTCTATCTTGGAAGGTTATGTTAACGCTCCTTTTTCCTGAGATGATGTGACCCAAATACTCCACTTGTTTGACAGCAAAAGTACATTTACTGGCATAGAGAATTTTCCTTCATAACTTGCAGGACTGGCTGGACTGCTTTCAAGTGCTGCCAATCTTCTTCCAGAGTTGCACTATACACCAGTATATCATAAAAAAAGACTAGTGTAAACTTTCTCAAATAAGGCTTGAAAACAGTGTTCATGAGTAGGGGTGTAATCGAGTCGAGCCGAGCTCGAGCTTAACAGGGCTTGAGCTTGGCTTGATAGCTTGACGCGCTTTAATCATCTAGGCTTGAGCTTGGCTTGAAAAATTCTATTAAAGCTTGAGCTCGGGTTGAAAAGCTTGAATGTATGTAAAAATATTGTATCTAATAGCTAAGCTCATCAATAAATATATGTATAAAGTAAAAAAAACTTAAACCATAATACCAAACTCACTAGTGTTTTACACAAATGATAACACTATGACAGTCGACGGTCCAAGAAGCGTGAAGAATACAAAAGGTAGAATACAAAACGTTTGGATTAATTAGGTTTAAATGACCTTCTAGAATACATGTTCAATTATTTACAAAGTAAGTCCTTATGATTATGTTAATACTCAAATTATCCCTAGTTAGTTATATGAATTTATAATAGAAATATATTTATATTAAAGCTCGAAAAAGCTTGATAGGAGCTCGAGCCGAGCTATCAAAAGCTTGAGCTTGGCTCGTTATATGTTTCGAGCTAATTGTTGGGCTTGAGCTTGATAAAAGCTTGACTCGATCGAGTCAAGCTCGAGTTGCTTGATAAAAGCTTGACTTGATTTCAGCCCTATTCATGGGTGACTGAAATGTGGAAAGTGCGTTGGTTAGCCCAAATGGCATCACCAAGAACTCATAGTCCCTCATGTGTCCTGAATGGTGTCTTTCCATTGTCATCATACCCTGATCTCAAATCCAATTTAGAAAAGAACTATGCCGTACTCAATTCATCTATTAGCTCTTCAATAACTGGTATTGGAAATTTGTCCTTGACAGTGTGCTTATTGAGTTGCCTGGTCAACACACATCCTCCATGTGTCATCCTTCTATGGCATCTTTTTGGTAGTAGTGGAATAGTGTGGTCATGTGTTCTTTTTGGTGGTAAAGAGGTGGGCATTTCTGATACATCTTGATAGTCTTTCAAAAGAGTAGTGAGTTGTGGTATAGCTGGTTCATTTGGTGTGGGATTTAGGTTGAACAGGGTGTTTGGGTAAACACACAACACTTGGGCATTGGCCTTGCCCCGCAACTCCCAACATCATTTCTTGTTTTTTTCCCACACATCCACTGCAAAGTGGCTTTCTGAGTTCCCCTCGACAGTCAACACCATTCTCCTATTTTTGTACACAAAATTCATCACCAACTCCTTGAAATGCTACCTAAAGTGGACAACCATTGCACTCCCAACACCATTTCACACCCTCCCAGTGGTAAAGAGCACATCAGACACAAATTCCACACCTTTTAAAGTCCTTACATTGAAACAAGTTATTGATGACTTAGCCATTAGCTACTGAGACTTCCATGGGACGTATTGTTTTAAGCCTGCAGCCTAACTTTTTGGTAGTTTTGAGATCCAAAAATGTGTGTATACTACCAGAATCAACTAAAGAGTGCACTGTGCGTTTTCCAACATAAGCTTTCACCCTCATTGTCTTGTAAGTACTTTCTCCAGTAGTCCAGTTAAGGCATGTTATGAAATTTGGGGTTCCTCAATAACAGTTTCTCCAAAATTGTGCATCATCTGCTCCTCTGTGTCACGATCTCCTATCTCACCCTCCTCAGCACGAATTTCTAAAGAGAACAATTGTCCACTACACTTGTGACCTGGCACAAACTTTTGATCACAATAGAAGCATAGATTCTTATCTCTTTTGTCAGCTATTATTTGGTACAAATGAAGGTCTAGTGACAGTGTTTTGTGGTGCAGGCAAGGCTAGAGTAGTAGTGGTACTTTTGGGTGGATAAGACATATTCCTATTGACATATGTGCTTGTATTAGCATAAGCAGACTTAGGTGTGGGCAACAAAGGCACTGATCTACCTTTTGTGACTAAAATAGTTGCTTCTTGCATTTTGGCTAGGCAATGCATATCTGCTAGGGTGTTTGACTGAAACATCCTAACTGCCATACCAATTTCATCTTTCAATCCTCTTATAAACAGACTCACAGCATAAGACTCGCTCAAATCCACCTTATTCATTAGTGATTCAAACTGGTCTTGGTACACTACTAACTTGTTTCAAATTCTTTATCTCTACCATTGGGTCCTCAAACACTGAATCAAAACGTTTTTGCACCTCTTTCTCATACAAAGACCATTCAACTTTTTCACCATGTCTCTTAATGAATTGCTTATGCCAATTAAGTGCTTTATCAAACATATGGATGGAGACTAACCTTACTTTCTGATTATCAGCAATAGAATCAAGCAAGAACTGATTTACCCTATACAAGCTTATGCACATCTTCACCATGAAACTTGGGCAATTCAAGCTTTGTTAACCTCCCATATTGTGACCCTGTTACTCCTCTGTTACTTGTTGGTTGAAAGATTAACAACCCTCTAATGTTTTTATTCATATGTTCCATTGATCTTTGCATGTTAATCAGAGTAGTGTTCAAGTCAACGGTGTTTGTGGTGGTCAAACCACCATTGTTATCACCAGTTCCACCTTCTGATGATCTAGTGTTAACCATTGTAGTTGGTTAGTAGAATAACAAGATTCAGTGAACGTATGTGTGATTGGGAATTGACCGGAAAACTAACTCGCCGGAAATTTAACAGATTGATTTTGACGATTATAAGACTTGTAACTGAATTGGAACAGAATCTTGTTGCCAAGATCGAGCTCTGATACCAAATGTAATGAGCTTAAGTATTTATAACAGAAATGTAAAAGATATTTGATCACATTAGGTATTCCAAGTGAGAAGAGGAAACACGAAATTGAGATCAATGGGATTTGTTATATGATAGATGAATTGTAAGTGTTTACAAGAGACAAGAGAGAAAATTACAAGTTGAATGAATGAGAAAATGAAAAAGATGAACGGGTATTTAAATGCTAAAAAGGGCGGGAAAGTTGGTTATGTGTGTTCTTGGCTTAGTACGTGCAGCTCACATGCTTATTTGTGTTCAGCTTATAACATATGACTGACTACCTAACAAGCATCTAGGTTTAGAAAGATATTAGTTTTGTATAGGTTATTTTGTGTTCATATGGTTCAACGGCATCTTATCTTTGCATGTGTTTGAGTGACTCGGGTTTTAGTGAGCTCAGATACACTGTGTTTTGAACTTAAAGTTACTTGACGGTGCAGGAGATGTATTCAAAGACCTTGTTGGAAGTGCATATTATGTGGCTCCTGAAGTTTTGCGCAGGCATTATGGCGCTGAGGCTGATATTTGGAGTGCCGGTGTAATCCTATATATTTTACTCAGTGGTGTCCCACCATTCTGGGGAGGTATATGCCTTTTAAGATTTATTTTTAATGAGGTTGTCATCATAGAATGAATCTTCCTCTGCTTGATAAAGACAACAATTGTAACATGTCTTGTTCAAGGTTTAAGGTTATAGTATTCTTTATTCTACAGAAACTGAGCAGAGCATTTTTGATGCGGTATTACGTGGAAATCTTGATTTTGTGTCTGATCCTTGGCCAAGCATATCAAGCAGTGCTAAAGATCTTGTCAAGAAGATGCTACAGTCTGATCCTAAAGCAAGGCTTACGGCGGTTGAAGTTTTAAGTAAGTTTTAAATCTTGTTAAATACATTAGATTTATGAATTAGGTGCACACAAGCCCAGTTTTGTAAGAAAGTACGAAACAGTATTGTTCTAGTCAGGTGAGTTTGTCTTAGATCCTTATGTTTTATACCTAATTGTAATGTAGATCATCCATGGATGAGAGAAGATGGTGATGCACCAGATAAGCCAATTGACATTGCTGTGCTTACAAGAATGAAACAATTCCGTGCAATGAACAAACTTAAAAAAGTAGCTCTCAAGGTAACATTATATTCTTAACTCCATTTTTTATTCTTTTTAATTTTGTTTTCTTGTTCCTTTCTATCATCTTCCTTTGTGGATGTCTACTATTCTGATTAAAAGTGGAAAAAGGGGCGGGTTGTGCTCTGATCAAAGTGCAACGGCTGGTTGGGTTGATCCTCGACACTAATTTTCTAAATTTTTTACTTCTTTCTATAGCTATTTAAGATGCCAAGTATGATTACGATAATTATTTCGTTGCAGTATTAACTAATTTTTGAAGAAAATGATGTTGGAGGTATTATGTATTAAAAATGATATAAACTAGGGATACAACTTTAATCTTATTTCTGTTTTGGGTCATCACAATTTTTCTCACCCATGTTACCTTGTCGAAAAGGATGATGTGGCAGCTGACATGTTGGTAATGTTGGCAGTGTTGAACTTTTCGGAAGTGGCTATTGAAAACAGGTTAACTTAGAAGATTTTCTTATTAAAAGTTTGAACCTTTTGTGAATGCAAATAAAGTGTGTCCCAAAAATAAATTGGTCAAAGTTCATCACCTTCTTTACACTTTTGGGGACTTGCGATCCATTTGACCTACTGGTCCAAAGTTCGTTGACTGGTTGGAGATAAACCATAATGCGAATCAATCCACTCATAAATAAATGGGTCGAACTTGGCACCACTTTCTGATTTAGCCTTCCACTCTTGTGAGTTAGGTAATTGCAGAAAATCTTTCTGAAGAAGAGATTATTGGGTTGAAAGAGATGTTCAAGTCCATGGATACAGATAACAGCGGTACCATAACCTATGAAGAACTGAAAGCAGGTCTTCCTAAACTTGGGACCAAGCTTTCTGAGTCAGAAGTGAGGCAATTGATGGAAGCGGTACTCTACAAATTTCTGATTTTAATTCCATGTATAATGTATACTCTTTTCACCTACTTGTAGTCAAGTGATATATATTGGTAACATTGTTTCTTCTTAGGCCGATGTTGATGGCAATGGAACAATAGATTATATTGAATTTATTTCTGCTACAATGCACTTGAATCGCGTGGAAAGGGAAGACCACTTATATAAAGCCTTTGAGTACTTTGATAAGGACAAGAGCGGGTCAGAATATCTTCTTAAACTATATTTTATGTTGATAAAATTGGATTATTAGCATTTCACCATATACGTAAATTATTGGTTATTTTATGCTTATATTTGTAGATCATTTTGCTAAATGCAGATATATAACCGTGGAAGAATTGGAGCATGCTTTGAAGAAGTACAATATGGGTGATGAGAAAACTATTAAGGAGATTATTGCAGAAGTTGACACAGACCATGTATGCTCTTACTTTGACTCTCATAATCATATCATTTCTGTCTAATTATCTTCAAATTAAGTTCACATAATTATTAATAATAGCAATATAGCACCACCTCTATCATATGTGGTTGAATGAACTATTAGATGATCAATATGTTTGTGAGATCATAAGAAATGATAATAACTCATTTGGTTGAGGGGCCTTATGGCATCCAATCGAAAGAACCTTAAAAAATTGCTTAGTAATGTTGGGCTTTATCCTACTGTATTAAATTAGTACACTCAGACAAGCATTTGGTACTGGAAGGAATAACCTGAGTGAGGTTAGTCTTTTTAAAGTCTGAACCATGGGATTTTTTTTATTATTATTTTTTTTTCCCCTTCCCGAATTCAAGATCACCATGTGATTCTTTATCAAATATAACACCAAACTTTTCCTGTTTCTTACTATGTTTAAATGCACTTACATAACATCTGTAGTCGTATGTATGACAATTTTATATATAAAATATAAATTTTACTTTGAAAGCTGATTTGCAGTTCATTTTTTTAGCAAAGGGCAACTGTGTATCTACAATATAAAGACAATTAGATTAGTGTTTGGTTTAGGAGTAAGGAAATAATGGAATCTTCCTTTCCTACATTCCTAGTAGAAGTTTTGGGGGTTTCATAAGGGTATTATAAATTGGTATCAGGCCCGCCATTTTAGCCTAATTCTAGACCCATACCTGTGATTATCCTTGATACTAACTACCCCCCCTAATGAGCGTGTTTGGATTGCGGCCTTGGGAATGAGTGAATGGGAATCATATAAATGAGCTATTAAAAACTGGGTTTAGACCCATAAAATTGGGGATCTAACAAGCCCATCAAATGTGGTGGGTTGATAACTGATACCCATATTCACCCCAAGACGTAGTGAAACACATCCCTGTAGTGATCCCGTTAATAAACCAAATGGCACCATAGTCAAATGCTAAAATTTATGGGATAAAGACATAAAGTACACAAAGGAATATAAGAAAGTTGAACCCGTCTTATTCTAAAGCTAAAAGGTAGTAGTTCTCCGACTTCCCTATCAGATGGCTGTAGCCATTTTTTATCCACACAAGGTTATATAAGCGCATGGTTTGACAGAAGCCCAATAAACTGACCAAACCATGGTATTTTTGCCACAGCTTGTTCCCTCCTAAGTCAGCCAGCCAGTTAGGATAGAGTTCAGTCTGTTGTTTAATGCGCTAGACTGTATATATTTATGTCATCTTTTGTTTAATGCGCAGTGCACATCCATTACCAAAGTCCCAATGCCTTTCATGCTCTTTGAGGCTTTGAGCTTCTACTTTAAAGTTTTTTATGTTATTTTTTCCTATTTCAAAGATAATAACTTATCATTATCTTTATATGTTTATTTTCTTTCATATTTATAACTCACGATAAATTGTGTAGGATGGGAGAATAAACTACGACGAATTTGCAGCCATGATGAGGAAAGGCAACCCAGAGATGGTAACAAATAGACGTCGTAAATAAAATATCAGGCAATGAATATTCTCACATTCGTTTTTCTTTTTCATCATTTCCATGGTTCCTGCAAGCCGAAGAATCCAGTTTACTATAGCAGGTGACATGATAGCTTAATGATATTTCTAACGAAAATCACTCCTCTTTATTCATAACATCATAAGTATAGTCTGGAGGGTGTCTGCTATGATTATGCGAATTCTTTTTTTGTTATGAGGTTATTATTATTATTATTATTTTTTTCAGGGGTACATTTATTTGTATCCCTAGAAGCAACAGATCTTTATTTGTAAAGACTTTTATATATATGATGTATCCTCTTATTGTTTTTGAAGATTTTTTTTTTTTTTTTTTTTTTTTCCCCTTTATTTTTTTTATGTGTGCTGGTTTTGCTATGGTTATTGGGTTGCTTTGTAGGATTTCTGACTTGTGATTTTCATGTGAGGTAGAATGAATTTGGTATCACAGCTTCACAAGTGTAATTCCATGTGAGGTAGAATGAAGGTCGTAAACAAATGGGAGGTGATTTGCACACTTCATTAAATGATTTTCGCACTCAAATTGTTTGTGTTATGACATTTATACATTTACATCTCTTTTAACTATATTCACCCTTGTAAGGGTATAAATGTCAAAAAAACAAACAATTAGAGTGTGTAAAATCAATTTATAGAGTGCGAAATCACCTGCCAAAACAAATACATGAAGCATTACAATTGGCAAAAAGAGGATCTGTAATGACCTTAATTTTAATGGGGATAAGAACAACTTTTATTGCATGAAAACCTTCCTGAGTTGAACTAGAATTCAAGTGCAAAGATAGACTTGAAAGAAATTACAAAAAAGTACGTTGGTTGATAGAAAGAAAGAAGGTTCAGGCTGGAAACATGGAGATAGGCGTTTTCTAACTTCCATGTTTGCCTTCCACCCCATATCTATGGCCTGAGGTAATGGTCATTAAACTCATTATCTTTGCATCAGCGGCTCAGTGTCACATAATCATTCAGCGCATCATCAAACATTTGTAATGGTCATCATCAAACCTGCTTTTAAACAAATTAATTAAAAACCAAACTAAACTGTCATTCATAATTAAACATTACATTAAAATTAAAAACGCCGCTCTTTTTAAAATTGCCAAGTTTTCTGTTTCTTCCGCCGTCTATGAACATGAATGATTTAGAGTTCATTTGGAAAATGAGGAATGAGAATATCTTTGTTTGAGTTGTGTAGATTTTGAGAAAGATGATGTTTGAAGTCGTGAATAAAATTGGAGTATGAGGGTATTTATAGATTAATAAAATGATAAAGTTAAAAATAAAAAAAAGTTTCTTATTTTATTTTACCAACATATACCCGTTGGGAGGGTGTATTTTATAAATTTTTGGGAATAAAATGTGTGCACTTGTTAGGTAGTGGTGATCAACGAACCCTAGCCAAAACCACCCGACCATGCGCGGTGGTGACCTAATGTAATGGGGCATTACGCGTGATGGTGTCTGGTGGATCCACCATCTCTCATTCCCTACGGCCTATCCTTTAACTGTAGGGGTGGTTTTTTCACATAATTGTTTTTTCAAACCATCTGAATGTGTTCAAATAATAATAATAATAATAATAATAATAATAATAATAATAATAATAATAAATAATAAATAAATAAATAAACAAAATAAATATAAAAATAAAAAATAAAAATCTCTATATTTTCTCTTGACCATCTGACCATCTGAAAATGAAAACAAAAAAGTAACATTGTTTGCGTCCACTTTTAAAAGGCCACACAAAGAAGCATATGAATGAATTAACATTAAACAATATATATATAATCATGAACCAAAGTTTACTATTCATAAGCTTTTCTTGATTTTTTTTATTATATAATATATTTAGTAAACTAAGATTGAAGTGTTGCTTTAGTCCAATGATAAGATACATGCTTATAGTTCAACATGTCTAAAGTTCAAACGCATCTATGGCACCTTATATTTTTTTATACATTACTTCTAAACTCAAGATCAATTGAAAGTTTTGGTTCAAATAATAAATCGTATTTGATATTAGTCATCTAAATATTTCTTTTATCACAACTTCTTATTGAGAAGCAACTCTAACTGAATTCGCATTTACATTGTTTTAAACTTTGTTTGCTTTTTATTTTCATATGGTTGAAATTATATAAGTTATTCTTATTTTTTTTTGAACAGCGAAATTATATAAGAAACTAGCAAGAAGCTAGAAAAACGATTACAAGGTAGGAACCACTAAAGGGTTTTGAAGCCAATTGTTCCATGAAATGGAAGATAATTTGTTCCTAGAACAATACCACCTATAAGAACAATCTACAATCTTGTCAAATAAAGTACTACGCCTAGGCGGACAAGTACCAAAGATCATCTCGTTACGAAAGTTCCACAAAGACCAAAGAGTAACTCCGCATATAACTTCCAAGATAGATTTCCGAGAAGACGAAATGTGTATGTCATCGAGCCAAAAGTATAGGTCCCGAAGGTTAGAGGGACTAGGAGACGGTAAGTCCAACCATACAAAAACCCGTTGCCAAACAGTTGTAGCGAGAGAGCAGAACCACAATGAGTGATTTGTTGTTTCAATACCAGAGTCACAGATTGGACAAGAAAGCGAATCCATGTCGATCCCTTTCTGACTAAGATTCCATCTAGTTGGAAGGCGGTCTCGACTAAGATTGGACAAGAAAGGTTAACATTCACATTTCGAGAGTTATTCTTATATCAATAAATTTACTAAATATGTAATAAACATAAAAATAAAAAGTTTTGGTTTTCCCTTAAACACACCATTCTCGAATAAAAATTAGTTTTCTTTCTTTTTAACTTACTTAATACTCAATACATTATTAGTAACTATGCTGACGATGTTATTCTTTTTGTAACATAAACTTCAAATGTTTATATTGTTGTAAGTGCAGAGAAAAAATACAACAAAATCTTTATTAATATAGCCACAAGTAATTGATTATAGAAATTAATAAGCGCAAAAGGTTTCATAGAAGATTCAATAATTTTGGAAAGTTAAGAAACATCTTACATATCTTACCGTTATTTTTTTAAACGACAATTAAGTATCTCACAATAAATCAATCTCACGTTATTCTAAGTAGGAATTGAACCCACAATTATTTGGTTGGAGAGCATTCTCACATTATGTTAGTCGATAAAATTGATTTCACTAAAATAACGAAGACACGTTCTAACAAAATAATCGAATAGTTCCGCGACAACGTGCTAATATATAGAAGCATACCAGTTCAAACATAATTTATAGAATGACAAAAGTACACTAGCTAATTTATTTATTGGTGTAATCAAAATAATCAAATTACCTAATTAAACGATGCAACACAAATGGACATAAAAAATAAAACTTACATACTAATGAGGAAATTAAACAAACCGTTGGTGCTCACAATACACAATGTGATGTTATTCATCTAAAGAAGGTATCGTCAGGCCCGCTTCAAATTCCATCCACCGTTTAAATAAACACGTGTTGCTTCCCTTGGCGCACCCTGTAAAACTGATTCTTCATTTAACCCCCTGCAGTTCCAGAATCTTATTTCTCGA
This sequence comes from Artemisia annua, assembly GCA_014162995.1. NCBI lineage: Eukaryota > Viridiplantae > Streptophyta > Magnoliopsida > Asterales > Asteraceae > Artemisia > Artemisia annua. The sequence continues at coordinate 140,049 of LBNU01027774.1, read as the reverse complement.
ATAGATGACATATTGGTTAACCACATAGGCAATTCTCGCACTCCAAATCCATGAATGGTTAACTCTCTGAGTGCATTGAGGTGTTTTATGTCTTCCGGGATTGACTCCCAATGCTTCCAACCAAACAATTCTAAAGATTTAAGATGGTTCCCCAACTTCTCGATGCCTGAGAGACTTGGGAAAGAATGGACCTGACCTAATTTCAATGTGTTTAACAAGGAAAGACAGTCAAATCCCCCAGGCAAGCAAGTCAATTTCTGCTGATTGACTGTTAGGCCCTTTAAAGAACGTCTCTGGTTGTGCAAATCGGGTATTTCTAAAAGACTATCACACCCGGTGATATCCAAAGACTGCAGAGATGTGAGGCCTTGTATGCTTCGAACGGACTCTAAATTTTTACAATACATTATCCTTAAATATTTGAGAGGATGTTGAAGAGATTCATCCAAGAGAATGATCTTTGGGCAAGTGTAAATCTCTAACTTCTCGAGGACTGGAGATAACATCGTTGAGCTATTCATTCCGGCATGTGTCCACTTTTCAAGGTTTTCCATACACCAGAGTAACAGTGATCTTAACGATGGAGACAAAGGCTTCCTTTGATCTGAAGAACTACTTAAGCACGTCACCTTGTTCATATTCCACAAAACTAGATCCTGAAGAAGTGGCAGGTCTTCCAGCATTGGAATATTGAGGCAGTTGCGGCAATCAGTTAATTTGATCTTCACAAGCTTGGCAAGAGGGATCCAGTTCCTTTCGGTTTTGATTTTCATCTTCATTGCCCATTCTGGAAAACTATTACCGGAATAGTTTTCAATTTCTAAGCTTTTCACATTTGCAGCAGGTTGCAAGCCTTCCAATACATCCTTGTCATTTCGGTTACCACCTTCATCACAACTACTCCAACGGAATTCAATCTCGTATAAATTTTGTTTCCCATGTAAATCTGCCTTGACAGCTTCTTCTTTGCTGTCAATTTCTTCAAGATTGCAAATACGGAGCTTCCCACTAAGGTGTTTTAAATGGCCTAACTCTTCTATTTGACGTCCTTTCTGTCGACCCACTTGAAAGGATGGCAATGTTCGAAGAGAAGTCAATAGCCCCACATCCTTAGGAGCTTGAAAACGTGAATCATACATAAGATGGCGCAAGCTTATCAAATTTCTTGTTTCCTGTGGGAACTCTAGATCGGAGCTTGTAAATGATGGAGTACACCGCTTCAGAGTTTGTAAATGGTAAAGTTTACCAATAGATTTTGGAAGAGTTCTGATGTTGGTATATGACAGATCCAGATACCTAAGATGCACCAACTCTCCGACTGACTCAGGTACCTCATCTAGGCTTGATCGACTCAACTTTAGGATACGCAAGCACTTGAAAATTTTAAGTGAAATGTTCTTCACATCTCCCAAGAAGAACAATGTCTGCAGACTTCTAGTTTTTTTCATATCCTCTTTGAATATATCCTCTTTGAATATATCTTTTTTCATATCCTCTTTGAATATATCAAACACTGAATTCTCGTAACCTCTTCGTTGCAGAGCGAGATGTTTTACAGGAGGAATTTGTACATCATCGCTCACCACCAAACGGGAAATTTCATGGCTCGAAAGTGATAACAAAAGATCATGGACCAGATCATGCATCTGGCACCCATAAATGTCACCACCATAAATGTCACCATATTCATACTTTTTAACGTTTTGAAACAAGGAATTGCTTACAAGAATTTGGAAAATATCATTTCCCACTTCCTCCATCTCCTTGTTTGTCTTCGTATCTGTGTGAACCAACCCTAAAGCCATCCAAAGTTGGACAAGTTCTTCCCTGCCGATGACTTCATCCTTCTCAAAGATCGAGCAATATACAAAACATTGCTTGACCATAGAATTTGGTAGATTATCAAAACTTAATTTCAAAGTGCTTAGAACTCTTTCCCTGCCTTCAAAATCCCAAACCTTGCTATCTTGAATGGACAACCACTTGCCTTTGTCAGTATTGTAGTGACGCAACATGCTTCCCAGTACATTTACCAATAATGGCAAACCACAACACTTTTTAACAATATCACGTCCTATCTCCTCAAATTCTGGCAACAGTAAGGCTCTTTCTTTAAACATGGACCAACACTCGTCATCTGAAAGACTTTCTAACTCATACGACTTCTCAATAGTAGCATTCCTACCAATGTTAAGTTTCCGTGTAGTGACAATAATGCTACTTCCAATCTCTGAATTCAATTGTAGCATACAGTTCCTGAACTCATCCCAATATGCCAACTCATCATCCCAAACATCGTCTAGAACTAGCAAATATCTTTTGGATCCCAGCTTCTCTTGAAGATTTCTAATTAGATTAACCCTCATAAGGGACTTAACTTTCTCTCCTGCAAGAGACTCATAGATATCTGCGAGAAGTGTATCAACTTCGACCTTAACCGACACACACAACCAAGCTCTAACATCAAAATGTTGCTCGATTTTTGGATTATTGTATATCGACTTAGCCAAAGTAGTCTTCCCAATCCCGCCCATTCCCACAATGGGAACAATGGTAAGTTTTTCTCCTTCTCTTGAACTAATTAAAAGCTTTACAATACATTGTTCATCATTCTCCCTCCCGACGATTTTGAATTCGTCTAAGTTTGGAACAGTACCCGAGGGGCGACTATTCCCATCTAGTTCAAACTTTTCATTTTCTAGTCCTAGATTCTTTGCTCGTTCACTAATTTGAGACAATTTCTTGTTAACGTTCTCAATTTTACGACCAATTTCTCTACCAAATGAAAACTTTTTCAAACTTGTGAATGAGAATATCTTTCCTGCATGGTTTCGTTTCTTCACCTCACGCCTCAACATTTCGTAGTGAGCTTTATCCAAAACATCATCAGCTTCACCAACTACGTCGTTTAACTGTTTCAGCCACAGCATCACACCCTCTGTACCCTTTTTTCCCTCGGCATCACTTAGCTTCGCACGAATCATCTCCAACGTATCATGAAGTTCGATAAGCTTATCTTTGTAACCCAATGCAATGGACACTTCATTAGCAGCTATGGACAAAGCCTTTTTTAGTATCCCCTCAGCAGCCACAGTTACTAATGCATCGACCATTTTGCTGTTGAGAAAAAGAAAGGGAGAATCAATTACGGGATTAGTTTGTTGAATCTATTATTTTTTGTTAAATAAATAAACTGTTATGAAGTGTTTAATAAAAAAGTGTGTGGACTTGTTTTTCTTGTAAACACTTTTATGTCCTATAAATTTATGTATCCCTAACATGCTCAGTCAAGATTAATATTTGGTCGTATTTATGTCAAACTTCACAACTCATTAACATGCTTTAGATTTGCCAAAGTCTAGTAAAGGGTCTGTCACAAGGAATTATTTATGGAAATATGTTTGGTATTTTTTCATATTGATGAAAAGAGGATTAACCAAAGAGTTTTGCTACATCCACAAAAGTTATACAAAAACACATCCACAAAAGTAAGGTGGTTATGTGTGATTGGTACATCCACAAAAGTGAGGTGGTTATGTGTGATTAGTAGCTTTTACTCTAATTTCTCTTTCTTATTTATGATTCCACCAATCACAAATAAACACCTCTCTTTTGTGGATGTTTTTTTGTTTTTTGTATAACTTTTGTGGATCTATCATAGCTAAATATCCTCGTGTGAAATTTACCCACTGACCCACATATATTAACCCGAGATTTTGCTTTACTACATGCATGTGAGTAATATTGATGAAGCTGCGATCTGGATTTTATCATGTTTGTTTTGTTAATAAGAAACATAAAAGTGTATTAAAAAATGAAACCATATATCGAATACAAGCATTTCACGCAACGTAATATCAACGAAAATAAATATTTGTGTATAGTAACTTGATTCATGAAGAGAGTACCTGCAAGATTGCTTGATCTATGATCTTCTTCCTCGTGTAAGAAATGTATTCAAATTTTGATGGATAGAATGATGATGTGTGGTTGTGAAGATATGAGGGTCGTAACTTTAAGACGTGACATTGACCAAAAGGTTTTACTGTAATAAGTTTTTATTATGGGAAGATGTTTTGTAAAATAACCAATAATAATAAGTGAGAAGATATTATTTGTTCCATTTTTTTAACATATTATTTGTTCCATTTACTGTGCTATATATCACCACTTTTGATATTTTTAAGATTGTCTTCGCATAAAGCAATATCATTAAAATATTTTTGTTTATTTTTCATTTTTTGACGACTTCGGGTAGTTACTAAGTTAATACTGATTCTTGTTTTGATTGCTTATAAAGAGGTAAAGTGTGGAGTGTGTTTATGTTGGTGTCCAATGTAAATAAGATAGAGGGGATAAAATCTGAGATATTTTTAATAAAACTGTTTGTGATTAACTCGTGTCTTGGTTACCAAATTAGTAGGACGCACAACTTATGTGCTAGGGAGTATGTTGCAACGCAATGATGGCAATGTTTGAAAATGGAGAATGTTTTAGCAAATTTAATTCAAAGGAGTTGAAGAAAAATAATTGAAGGCACAAAGAAATAAACTTGTGACGAGTTATATACAAGGGGAAAGACTATTCATTCAGGAAAAACTCATTCTATTAGAAGTTTGCGATATAAGTCAAGAGTTGGAACTGATAAACTATCGCCATTTATCTTAAAAGTGTAATACTGTTGATTCCCAAGTTGCGATCTAATTTAGCGCCTTCTCTATATTATAATTTAAAATTGATTTAAAAGAGTGATATAATATTAATTATATGTTGTAACTTAATGAGGTCGGTTTCATTATTGTGGTTCATTTTTTATGACCAAAACAGAAAACGAACAAAAAATGTCTCTTCCAGAAAATAGAAAACCAAACCTTTGGTTTTTAGTTTGGTTATTTCGATAAGTTTAATTTCGGCTTTCAATTGAACTTCGATCCTAGAAAGAACCACTGATTGACACGAAAATTAAAAAAAAAATGGCCCAACATATTACGAAACGACACAACCAAAACTACCCAAACGACGTCGTCCGCACGCCTAACGTATAATAGAGTAATTTCAATTATAAATCGAATGAGTTGATGAGAAAAAACCTGCCATATTAGTTGATGAAAGGAAAGTAGTAAGAAAAAGAAGGCAATTATGTTACACTTTAGGGAGTATGTTCCTACAAATCACCCGTATAGGCCCATTTTTTCCTTTTTCGAAAGAGGTATAGGCCCATTGACTACCCTTGATTTCTCGTGAGATGCAAAAGCAATGTCAAATTAGACAGTACCCTTAATACGTGATCCATACACCCTCATCGTTATGTTTATTCTTACTTTTGTCACTAACCAATGTAATTCTAGAGTAAACTAAAAAAATGGTGCATTTGCATTGCCATATATATAGGATTTTGTTCATTTTTTTCCTATTTTGTCTCAGATCCAGTCGTTGTAGTTTTATGGATCCAGTCCATTTCGCCTAAAGTCGTTACTTTGACTTAGTTTGATAGTTAAATTAAAGGGTATTTTTGTCATTTCCTTTGGAGGTCCACACACAAACACTTACAAACACACATTTGTCTTGTTGTTCTTTCACTCCACACACATACCCATTACCATCACCCACCACTAATCCACCATCCTCATCCGCCACCACACATTTGTCTCTCTTCATACTTGAAACCGACATGCAGTACCACCATTACCCATCTCAGACACAACTGAAACCGACTGATATTACCTATCCCACTGTAAACTAACTCACAGCACTAAGTTAATACCATAAGAAATTAAATAAGAAACCTCGGGTGTAAAACGGATAGAGGAAAAATGGAGAGGGTAAAATGAGAGGAAAAAATTGGCTTTTAGTTTTGTGTTATTAAGCTGGAAAGGAAATAAAGAAATGGAACAAAATTAAGCTTAAAAGTCATTTTCTCTCCAAATCTTCCCAATTTGGGAAGAAGATTCGGAGGTGAAATTTGACATAATTTACTTCCCCATTCTTTTTTCTTCTTCCGAAAAAACACCCGGAAACTATTTTATTTTTATTTTTTTTAATCTTTTCTCCAATTCTCTTATTTTCTCTCCAAATAATAACTCGAGAATATAGTGTAAATGGTTGAAGTGGTCAAAACCACAGTGACGGGATCCAAGACAAAAAAGACCAAATTCGTAATGTCTAACAAACCACAAGTACCATTTGTGTGGTTTACTCTTACATCTTCAAACTACAAAATCCATAACTTATTTGAATAACACCCGGAAAACTCACTTATTAAAAGTAGATCATGAGGGGTTGATGTGTGTCAATCGTAGCATATAAGTTTTTTCAAAGAAACACTTGGGAAAGTATTTCCCCGGGTCGTAGTCCCAACGAAGGTATAAATTGTAACACCCCCAAAAATCGTACAGCGGAAGACTTACAAGCTTTTGTGGTGTTACGGGGATTGGTACCATCACAAGTATAGATAACAAGATCATAGATAGAAAATAAAAGTAAACCAAATCAACAAAGTTAAAGTTTACATTCATTCCAAGATCTTAGGGTTCATAGGCCCAAATAGATAGCATAAAAGATAGGTCCAAATTTATTATCAGAGTGCATATCGATTTCCCTCAAACCAAACCAAGTCCAAAGCAAGCTTCACCAAANAATACGTGATCCATACACCCTCATCGTTATGTTTATTCTTACTTTTGTCACTAACCAATGTAATTCTAGAGTAAACTAAAAAAATGGTGCATTTGCATTGCCATATATATAGGATTTTGTTCATTTTTTCTCTTTTTTGTCTCAGATCCAGTCGTTGTAGTTTTATGGATCCAGTCCATTTCGCCTAAAGTCGTTACTTTGACTTAGTTTGATAGTTAAATTAAAGGGTATTTTTGTCATTTCCTTTGGAGGTCCACACACAAACACTTACAAACACACATTTGTCTTGTTGTTCTTTCACTCCACACACATACCCATTACCATCACCCACCACTAATCCACCATCCTCATCCGCCACCACACATTTGTCTCTCTTCATACTTGAAACCGACATGCAGTACCACCATTACCCATCTCAGACACAACTGAAACCGACTGATATTACCTATCCCACTGTAAACTAACTCACAGCACTAAGTTAATACCATAAGAAATTAAATAAGAAACCTCGGGTGTAAAACGGATAGAGGAAAAATGGAGAGGGTAAAATGAGAGGAAAAAATTGGCTTTTAGTTTTGTGTTATTAAGCTGGAAAGGAAATAAAGAAATGGAACAAAATTAAGCTTAAAAGTCATTTTCTCTCCAAATCTTCCCAATTTGGGAAGAAGATTCGGAGGTGAAATTTGACATAATTTACTTCCCCATTCTTTTTTCTTCTTCCGAAAAAACACCCGGAAACTATTTTATTTTTATTTTTTTTAATCTTTTCTCCAATTCTCTTATTTTCTCTCCAAATAATAACTCGAGAATATAGTGTAAATGGTTGAAGTGGTCAAAACCACAGTGACGGGATCCAAGACAAAAAAGACCAAATTCGTAATGTCTAACAAACCACAAGTACCATTTGTGTGGTTTACTCTTACATCTTCAAACTACAAAATCCATAACTTATTTGAATAACACCCGGAAAACTCACTTATTAAAAGTAGATCATGAGGGGTTGATGTGTGTCAATCGTAGCATATAAGTTTTTTCAAAGAAACACTTGGGAAAGTATTTCCCCGGGTCGTAGTCCCAACGAAGGTATAAATTGTAACACCCCCAAAAATCGTACAGCGGAAGACTTACAAGCTTTTGTGGTGTTACGGGGATTGGTACCATCACAAGTATAGATAACAAGATCATAGATAGAAAATAAAAGTAAACCAAATCAACAAAGTTAAAGTTTACATTCATTCCAAGATCTTAGGGTTCATAGGCCCAAATAGATAGCATAAAAGATAGGTCCAAACATATTATCAGAGTGCATATCAATTTCCCTCAAACCAAACCAAGTCCAAAGCAAGCTTCACCAAAGTCCAAGCAAAAAGCTTTCATCAATTACCTGAAAAAAACATGCTTAAAAGTCAGCTTTCGCTGGTGAGTTCATAGAGTTTAATCATTCGAAATACTTACGGGACCTGAAGGATTTAGCGATATGTGTATGAGTAGGGCAGGCATAGACAATCATACTATACTCATCACAATTCCAATTCCATCACAATCATACTCATACTAGTTT
>LBNU01027774.1:87522-111469 GCA_014162995.1 Artemisia annua | reverse complement strand
TAACCTCGAAGTTGGAGATCTTGGCAGCGCCAATACAGTGCAACTGGGAGATGTGGAGCTGGTAGTAATTGAGAATATCGCTCAGGAATACGGACAGGGGTACGCGCTGATTCGTCCACTCAAAAAAGCGCGTATAAACCCCAACCTTCCCAAAGGGGAAGTCCGCGATGGTGTCATTGGGACCTGGCACCTCTGGGTGCAGGGCCAATGGGATGAAATAGTCCGAGGTGAACTGCGTCAGTTCCTCCTCGGACATATCGGAGGTAAAGTCATGTAATTGCAGAACCATTTTTTCTAAAGTTAGGCGCACGCGCTGATTACCTAAGGTATGTAAAGTTGTTTGAAAGGAGATTTCGAAGCTTTGCAAATGGAGATAAGAACGTTTACTGTGATAATCACAGTAAAAAGGGGGGAGGTGGTTATATAGTATTCCACTCACCACAGATGTGCGACACGTGTAACCCACTAACCCAGATCGTGTGGCTGGGAAATGAAACGGTACAGGACACGTGGATGGCCTCTCCATTTACCGAGGTACCTAAAGTGAACTTTTTTGGACTAGATACATGTTACGTGTATTTTGGCGGTTTAAAGTCGAATTTTTCCCGCGTACGCGTTGGGAATAATTTGGACACGGTTATTAGTCTAGCATCCGCAGGTTTGTACCCTGCGCACACTAGACTGGGGGGACATGATGACGTATACTCTATATCCGGGTCACGAATCAGAATATCATGCCTCACTAACATTTAAGCCCACTACGTGTGGGCTACCATGATAATGGTTTGGGCTCACGAGGCCCAAACCCAAAGTTATTTATGGATTAGATATAGGATATCTCCTAAATAAGGAGATATATATCGAATATCCGATATCGGTGGATACACCGAAGAGTGAGGAACACGAAACCTTATCGGTTCCGTGTGTATATATAGGGCATCATAGCTCTCGTCAAAGGTACGACTTATAACCCTATTTCTTCACAACCCTAAATCGATTACTTACTCTCATGCCGGAGGATAATCGAGGGAAACAATCCCTCGATAAGCCTAACGGTGTCTGTTTGTTTTCTTAGTGCGCAGGTCTCAAAGCATTAAGATCTAATTGGTACGAGAACAGGAACCCAAACAAGGAACGCCCAACTTTTGTATCAACAACACTCGCATCACCGTGCTTTTTCTCATGGTGCATTATGTTGCCACTTTTTTAAAACGAAAACTTTCTTATGTGCTTTAAGCTTAGCTTAGTTTATCATGCAAATTCTGATTTATCACTATTGTGAAACACTTATATAAAATTTAATAAGAACACAAGATTTCTTACAACCAACTTTCCCATAATTTTTATTCACAACGTCTATAAATCACTTCAAATGTGATTATAGGTTTTGACTTTTGAGTTCAGTACATATCAAAAGAAAGAAAATAGCAATAGAAATCTTCGAACTCAACTTGAGAGAGAAGATGAACAGAGAGAAAATAAAAAGATTAAAAATACAATAATGAGATATAAAGACATTATATAGTCTTGAACATTAGGGCTTCGGGTATTTTCTTTCTCTGCACTTAGCTCCAAATCTTCTATTACTTGACGTTTTAAGTCCCTACAAGATTAGAAATATCCAATAAAAGTATAACATATATCTTTTTATATATGTAAGTCCTTGCGAGTCAAAACTAGTTTCACCAATAGTCAAACAAACAAGACTTAGCTTATTATTTGAACATTCCCCCTTAAGCTAATTTTTGTACATGTCATACATACTCAGCATATTACAAAATCTTTTATGATCCTACATACTTAATCCCTTACACTGTGTTCTCAAGAAAAAAAAAAGAAAAAGAAAAAATTGATGGTGGTGCCAAATGGTTCGGCTGTTGGAAGAGATTGTCTAAGCCTACGCATTTCCCTTTCAGGTTCTGCGTAGGATGGAACAAGGTTTCTTATGGAACTACGACTCCTAGTGACTCTAAGGTTAGAGAGATCTTCGTTTACCATGATGGCCAAGGAAGATTTAAGAAAAGGGTTGGCAGAAAAAGATAGACTAAAGAGAACCTATAAAAATAAAATAAAAATCTCACTAGAAAGGAATCTAACAAGTAGACCTAAATAAAAATAAAATTCAACCTAAACAATAATTATTCCCCGGCAGCGACGCAAAAAACTTGATGCGTGATTTTGCAACCTTGCAAGAGGTTTTACTTCTCAATGGATCTTGAGAAGCTTGCAATCCCCACCAGGCAGTGTACCTGACCGATGTAGTATAGTGTAGTGGCAAGTACCGGGGGATTGATCGTTCTACTTGGGGAATAGTGTTCGTTAGGATTGAAGGCTACTCTAATTAGGTCTAAGGGTGAGGGATGATTCTTTTTGTATTTTTATGTTTTATGGAAAGCAAGTAAAATCTCGGTTTTTGTAAGAGTGGACGGAATTAGTTGCTAGTCAACTAACCCAAATATCTACTAATGCAATAAAAATAAAATGACAAGAAAGTAAAAGGTTGTGAAACTAATATGGAGAAAAGCATGTTTACTTAGATTTCATAACTCCCTAGCTATCTTTTACCGGTTAATTAGTTTGTTACAATTGTGTGGATGACGGGTTGTATTCCTTAATANTTATGGAAAGCAAGTAAAATCTCGGTTTTTGTAAGAGTGGACGGAATTAGTTGCTAGTCAACTAACCCAAATATCTACTAATGCAATAAAAATAAAATGACAAGAAAGTAAAAGGTTGTGAAACTAATATGGAGAAAAGCATGTTTACTTAGATTTCATAACTCCCTAGCTATCTTTTACCGGTTAATTAGTTTGTTACAATTGTGTGGATGACGGGTTGTATTCCTTAATACCATTTTTGGGGCATGCACGTCCTTCCCCAACTCTATAAGCGCATACTTCATCCTATGGCGACACGTTTAGTATCCAAACCATGAAATCACTAATAATTACTTATGCATTAAATACAACCAATTAATCGTAGTGCACATCCGATTCATGTTTCTTAGGACGCACAAGCATGTTACCAATTGGAAGTTAGCCAGTTTTCCCAAGCCTAACATTGAAATCACCCACCCACAACAATTAATAACCAACCATCAACCAATAATCAATAACTAGGTTTCATTACATCTAAGCAAACACAAGAAAAACCTAGCCTAGCATGTTAATGTAAAGACAAGCATAAGATAAAATCAAACAACACATAGACATATTGAATGATTGATGGAAGACTTTTCTTTAATTAAGCATGGATGAAACAAGGGTGAAAAACCCTTGAAAATACAGTAAAATTCGACCTAGGGTTTATCCCTAAAGTTCTCCCAAAAGTTGCACACTAATGAATGAAAACTAGAAAACTATATATAGATTTTACAATCTGACGGCGTCACGTTATAGCCGTGACGTCGTCACCTCGCCGCCAAAACTCTTCTCGGATTGCTCAGATCCACTTCTGACGCCGTCCCCTTCTATTTCTCTCTGGGCGTCTCTCTTTAGCTTATAACGTGACAGCCTAGGCGTCACAGAGCGTGACGCCGTCACGTGTTAAATCATCACAACTTTCTGGGGCGTCTCGTGTAATTTCATATCCACCTCTTTTTCAAAGCGTGATGTCGTCACCTCGTAAAGGGTGACGCCGTCAGGTACAATTTCCAGCATGTTTTTTGGACTTTTTCGTTTTCTCCACTTTTATACTCCAAAAACGTCCAAAATGCTCCATTTTTCAGATTTCCTCTCCAAAGTACCTAAAATGACAAAAGGAACGATTTAAGGCAATATTTGATCAAATAATTACGGATTAGGGCTTAAATGACCCCCTAAAAGCGTAACACTTTTCGCCTCATCAAATACCCTTACACTTGAGATTTGCTTGTCCTCAAGCAGATGCGTTTTTATTTTAATCAAAATACAAGTTAGGGGTCATTTAATGGTAATATAAAAGTAATTACAACAAATGATCGTTCCACTTTAATCAAAGTAAGCACGGAAATTATACACTAGCACCTCACAAATAGTGTTTAGATACTCACATCTCTCAGGTGTTATAAAGGTATATATCACAAATGGAAATGGAAAAATATCACACACTACCTGTCATAGCACATAGATTACCATAGGCTTGGGAAATGATCAAAAACCTCCACCACTTTGGCGTAAGCACCTAGGATAAACTATCAAATAGGTCTTTTAAAGGGTTGTAACGTTAGGTGTAGGTATATGATAAACACGGTTTTGTTGGATAAAGGCAATCTTTACTGGTGGCGAGTTAATCATCTAAATAAATTACATGTACAATGTGGCGTTGCAAAGCCAAGACTCGACTCGACTTAGGCTAATAAAACAAAAACTTAAAATGAACATAAAAGGAAATGGGATGGTAGTCCGTATGCTTTTTCTCTTTTCTTTTTCTACTTTTTCTTTTTCTTTTTCTTGATTTTTTGATTTTTATTTTTATTTTATTTTTTTACATACACTCTTGCCCTGCCATCCAAAATAATACATCATAGGGGGCTCGGTTCTCCCCTTGCACTTGAACTTTTACATACTTTACAAATAACTATTCTAATGACTCGAATCAAGATAATCTAAACACTTGGAGTACTTTAAAACATTTAAGCATACATGGGGGTAATAATTGTTGTTCTTCCCATTACTCCATAACACTAGTACTTTACCCATGAGTCCCAATCGTCCCAAAACAATATGTACAAGATATGACACGACTTAGCAACCATGTAATAAATTAGACAATTAACTTAGGGTTTAAAAAAAATTTGTCACAATAATGCACTAAAGATGAGTGCATACAAGGTAGGCTAAGGCGATTTGGGTGTACAATTTGGGTGTACAATTTGGGGTGGATTGTAAACAAATTCTTCCTTTAAGTAAAATGCTTAAAGTTAGAAATGAAAAAGATATGCTTGGAGGGGTGTACTAGGGGTATCGTGTACTAAAAATGAGTACATCGCAAACGTGTGGGAGAATTACTTGACCAATGTAGCCAATGTAACTATAATACGGGTATAAAACAAGGGTTATCCTAATGCCTCTTATCATGTAGTAAATCCTAACTACACGAATGTAGTCTCACTAGTGGTCTCGGGATGAATCACTAACGCAAGTTCTAGAATCTAAGCACTACCGGTACACTCATAAGCACCAACAATGAATGCTTTTCCTAACAATTCTAGGGGCGACCTCACATATTTGGGGGAAAATTTTTGAGTGGTACGGTTTTTTTGTGCTAGTCATACAACTCCTATCCATGAGACACTTATTAAGACTAAATGTTTAGACCTTCCTCCCTTGATTCGTTCGTTGTGGATAATGCGGTAACATGGTTAGACCTTCCTCCAAGAAAATGAACATAAAAGCTTCCCTTCCGGAATATAAATCATCTTCTTGTCCAATATAACCTGTTAAACCTGACAAAACAAACATAGCAAACCTCGCGTAAAATCGGCGGCAAAATCTATATATAATAAAATCCCAGAAAGCAGGTAAAGATATAATGCTTGTGGAATGAATATTTGCAGATTCCTGGAGTTTATAAAATATGGATTTAATGAAACTTTACAATTTCGGATGAAAAATAAAACTTGCCAAATTTTCCAGAATTTTACACCTGACGCCGTCGGCTTTTAATGGCTGACGCCGTCAGAGTGATCTGACAGAAGTTCTAAATTTTTTTTCCGGAAATTTTCTGGAAAAACCTATGCCTTACTTCCTGGAATTCATGCAAAATATTCATTATGCCTCAATACAAGCGTTTGACTCAAACAAATACTAATATGTATGTTTATTTTATATTGTTATGATTCATGTTCAATCTTGTTTTTATAAACAAATTTAGATTTCACTTACACTTATCTTTTGCAAAATACCTTTATATGTAGTTAAGACGAAGTTAAAAACAAAATAAAGCATTTTCACAATTTAATTTGAAACATGAATCATAAACAATAAAAATAGAACACACATACGGAAACAAATAAATATCAAACAAACAAACAATCAAACAAACAAATAAAGCTTGGGTTACCTCCCAAGAAGCGCTTCCCTTTATTAACGAGTCTTGTAGCTAGACTCAAGGTCACGTCCTCACGTGACCTCGTCCTCAAAGGTTACGTCTTCTTCACTGATCATTTCATTACCAGTCACTTGATAATGCTTAACGCGTTGTCTATTCACTGTGAATTCCCTAGTCTCATCATCAACTAACACGACAGCCCCAGCTTTTGAGGAGCTTTTAACAGTGAATGGTCCATACCATCTAGGTTTTAGTTTTCTGGGGAATAACCTTAAACGAGAATTATATAGCAGAACGTTATCTCCTTCTGAGAACTCTTTAGGCTTTTAATCCGTTGGTCGTGCCACCTTTTTGCCCTTTCTTTGTATTTTATTGAGGACTCATAAGCCTCCAGTCTTAACTCGTCGAGCTCCTGGAGTTGCAGNCATCATCAACTAACACGACAGCCCCAGCTTTTGAGGAGCTTTTAACAGTGAATGGTCCATACCATCTAGGTTTTAGTTTTCTGGGGAATAACCTTAAACGAGAATTATATAGCAGAACGTTATCTCCTTCTGAGAACTCTTTAGGCTTTTAATCCGTTGGTCGTGCCACCTTTTTGCCCTTTCTTTGTATTTTATTGAGGACTCATAAGCCTCCAGTCTTAACTCGTCGAGCTCCTGGAGTTGCAGAAATCTATTTGTTCCTGCAACTGTATAGCCCAAATTGCAGGCCTTAAGTGCCCAATATGCCTTGTGCTCTAGTTATATTGGAAGGTGGCATGCCTTCCCGTAGACCATGCGGAATGGGGTCGTCCCAATAGGCGTCTTGTAAGCCGTTCGGAATGCCCACAATGCTTCATCGAGCTTGAAGGACCAATCCTTCCTGTTTTGGTTTACCATCTTTTCTAATATTCGTTTTATTGCTCTATTGGTGTTTTCGACTTGCCCGTTGGTCTGAGGATCGTAAGCGGTAGAAAACCGGTGGGAGACTCCATATCTTTTCATGGCCTTTTTTATTTGTGCGTTACAGAAATGGGTCCCCCTATCACTAATAAGGGCTTTTGGGATTCCAAACCTAGCAAACAATTTATTCAGGAAATGAATAACTACTCTAGCGTCGTTAGTCCTAAGGGCTTGTGCTTCTACCCATTTTGAGACATAATCTATCGCAACTAGAATATATTCATTTCCTCCTGATGATGAAANTGGGGAGTAATGAAATCTAAGTAAACACTATTCTCCACCCCTGATTTTCTCTAAAACAAAAAAATACAAAAATATAAGTAGCTTAGAAGTAGATAACTTGGGTTAGTTGACTAGCAACTAATTCCGCCCTATCCTCCAAAACCAGAGATTTTACTGCTTTCATAAAATATAAAAAATACAAAAAGAATCTTCCTCCACCCTTAGACCTAGATTAGAGTAGCTTTAGCCTAACGAACACTATTCCCTGCGAGAGAACGATCAATCCCCCGGTACTTGCCACTTCACTATACTACATCGGTCAGGTACACTGCCTGGTGGGGATTGCAAGCTTCTCGAGATCCCTCGAGAGGTAAAACGTAGTGCGTGTTGCAATCCACGCGCATCATTGCCTCCCAAGAAGCGCTTCCCTTTATTAACGAGTCTTGTAGCTAGACTCAAGGTCACGTCCTCACGTGACCTCGTCCTCAAAGGTTGCGTCTTCTTCACTGATCATTTCATTACCAGTCTCTTGATAATGCTTAACGCGTTGTCTATTCACTGTGAATTCCCTAGTCTCATCATCAACTAACACGACAGCCCCAGCTTTTGAGGAGCTTTTCACAGTGAATGGTCCATACCATCTAGATTTTAGTTTTTCGGGGAATAACCTTAAAAGAGAATTATATAGCAGAACGTTATCTCCTTCTGAGAACTCTTTAGGGCTTTTAATCCGTTGGTCGTGCCACCTTTTTGCCCTTTCTTTGTATTTTATTGAGGACTCATAAGCCTCCAGTCTTAACTCGTCGAGCTCCTGGAGTTGCAGAAATCTATCTGTTCCTGCAACTGTATAGCCCAAATTGCAGGCCTTAAGTGCCCAATATGCCTTGTGCTTTAGTTCTATTGGAAGGTGGCATGCCTTCCCGTAGACCATGCGGAATGGGGTCGTCCCAATAGGCGTCTTGTAAGCCGTTCGGAATGCCCACAATGCTTCGTCGATCTTGAAGGACCAATCCTTCCTGTTTTGGTTTACCATCGTTTCTAATATTCGTTTTATTGCTCTATTGGTGTTTTCGACTTGCCCGTTGGTCTGAGGATGGTAAGCGGTAGAAAACCGGTGGGAGACTCCATATCTTTTCATGGCCTTTTTTATTTGTGCGTTACAGAAATGGGTCCCCCTATCACTAATAAGGGCTTTTGGGATTCCAAACCTAGCAAACAATTTATTCAGGAAATGAATAACTACTCTAGCGTCGTTAGTCCTAAGGGCTTGTGCTTCTACCCATTTTGAGACATAATCTATCGCAACTAGAATATATTCATTTCCTCCTGATGATGAAAAAGGTCCCATGAAATCTATTCCCCAAACATCGAAAATTTCACAGACTTGTATGTAATATTGAGGTGCTTCATCCCTCCTGGAGATATTCCCCGCTCTTTGACATGCATCACAAGCTTGTATCATTCCTTTCACATCGCGAAATATCGTAGGCCAATAGAATCCTGCATCGAAAAAAATTCGCGCAGTGGTGCTTACCCCATGATGTCCCCGGATGGACCGTCATGGCATTCTTTCATGATTCTGACTACCTCTTTTCCGGAAACACGCCGCCTAATGATTTGGTCAGGGCATCTATGGAACAAGAAAGGTTCGTCCCAAAAGTAGTATTTTAATTGAGCGAAGAACCATTTTCTCTCTTGTCTGCCCATGTATTCAGGAATCACTCTGCTTGCAAGATAGTTAGCGTAATCCGCGCACCATGGTTCCGAATCATTAATTAACATGAGTTGTTCTTCAGGAAATGAATCCCGAATTTCACTTTTGTCTGATTCTTCCAGGTTAGGATTTTCGAGTCAAGAGAGGGATCTGCCGCGAGGTTCTCTGCGCTCTTTTTGTCATGAATTTCGATATCGAATTCTTGCAGCAACANCATTCTTTCATGATTCTGACTGCCTCTTTTCCGGAAACACACCGCCTAATGATTTGGTCAGGGCATCTACGAAACAAGAAAGGTTCGTCCCAAAAGTAGTATTTTAATTGAGCGAAGAACCATTTTCTCTCTTGTCTGCCCATGTATTCAGGAATCACTCTGCTTGCAAGATAGTTAGCGTAATCCGCGTACCATGTTTCCGAATCATTAATTAACATGAGTTGTTCTTCAGGAAATGAATCCCCGAATTTCACTTTTGTCTGATTCTTCCAGGTTAGGATTTTCGAGTCGAGAGAGGTGATCAGCCGCGAGGTTCTCTGCGCTCTTTTTGTCATGAATTTCGATATTGAATTCTTGCAGCAACAGTATCCAACGAATTAATCGTGGCCTAGCGTCTTGTTTTGAGAATAGATATCGAAGGGCAGAATGGTCAGTAAAGAAAATGGTCTTTGATAAAACCAGATATTGACGGAATTTGTCAAAAGCAAATACCACTTCCAAGAGCTCCTTATCGTGGTAGTGTAGTTTTCTTGTGCGGGATTCATGGTTTTGCTGGCGTAGCAGATTGGCTGGAAGTGTTTGTTCAGCCTTTGGCCTAGAACGACTCCAACAGCATAGTCGCTGCCATTACACATAATCTCGAACGGCAACTTCCAGTCGGGTGTGACCATGATTGGGGCTTGTGTGAGTTCTTGCTTAAGGCGATCGAATGCATCCTTACATTCTTGCGAAAAATCGAATAGAGCATCTTTGACTAGCAATTGAGTCATTGGCCGAGCTATTTTTTAGAAGTCTTTGATGAACCTCCTATAAAAACCAGCATGACCCAAAAAACTACGTATTGCTTTGACGGTTGTGGGATAAGGTAGTTTGGATATGGCTTCGATTTTTGCCTGATCTACCTCAATCCCATTTCCAGAAATCTTATGCCCTAACACGATCCCTTCTTTCACCATGAAATGACACTTCTCCCAATTCAGAACCAAATTGGTCTCCTCACATCGCTTGAGCATTTTCTCTAGATTAACAAGGCAACAGTTGAAAGAGTCTCCAAATACAGAAAAGTCATCCATGAAGACTTCCATGCTATCTTCCATTAATTCATGAAAGATTGCGGTCATACATCGCTGGAAGGTAGCAGGTGCGTTACAAAGTCCGAAGGGCATCCTTTTGTAGGCAAATGTCCCATATGGACATGTAAAGGTGGTCTTTTCTTGGTCTTCCGGGGCGATAGGAATCTGGAAGTACCCTGAGAACCCGTCTAGGAAGTAGTAGTATTCATGTCCAGCCAATCGTTCCAACATCTGAACGATAAATGGAAGAGGGAAATGATCTTTTCGAGTTGCATCATTCAGCTTCCTATAATCTATGCATACACGCCACCTAGTGACTGTCCTTTGGGGCACTAAATCACCCTTGTCATTTTTTACCACTGTCATTCCTCCCTTCTTTGGTACAACCTGTACAGGACTAACCCATGGACTGTCAGAGATTGGGTAAATCAGTCCTGCATCCAAGAGTTTGATGACTTCTTTCTTCACCACTTCCTTGATATTGGGATTCATTCGTCTTTAGGGTTGCACGCTTGGTTTAAAATTCTCCTCCATGAGGATTTTATGCATGCAGAAGGTTGAGTCGATTCCCTTAATGTCAGCTACACTCCATGCTATCACCCCTTTATTTTTTTTAGGACATTGAGGAGCTTGCTTTTTTGCCCATCACTGAAAGAGGAGTTTATGATCACAGGAAGTTGATCTTTTCCTTGAAGGAAGGCGTACTCTAAGTGGTCGGGGAGTTCCTTTAAGTCAAGTTTCGGTGGCTCAAGAATGGAGGGTTTTAGCTTGTTCTCCGGCTTCCGGAGCTCAAGGGGTTCTATGGTTTCGTCTCTAGGATAGAAAGAAACTGCGTTGATAGCCTCTGTCTCCTCATGCTCCTCACGAATTTTCGGGATACTATTGTTCAGCAACCATCCTCCTTCAATCTATTCATCGGTACAATTGTCGGTGATGTCAGTGAACTCATCGAATTCTCTGATGAAATATAGCCGGTTAGCTGCCTCAGTAGAAAGGTTCATTGTATCTTTGATATCAAAGCTTAGGCTATCAGCCCCTACTCGTAAGGTTAATTTGCCTTCATGAACATCAATGACGGCACGAGCAGTTGCAAGGAACGGTCTCCCTAGAATGATGGGTACTAGGTCGTCTTCCTCCATTTCCAAGATTACGAAGTCAACAGGAAATTTGAACTTCCCTACCTTGACCCGCACGTTCTTACATATTCCTAATGGGTATTTGACTGATCTATCGGCTAATTGGATGTTCATACGGGTTTGTTTCAGTGCTGAATATCCTAATTTAAGGAACATGGAATATGTCATAAGATTGATGCTTGCCCCCAAGTCAGCTAGAGCGTTCTTAACTGATAGAGATCCTATGGAGCAAGGCAAGGTAAAACTACCAGGGTCGTCCACCTTTTTTGGTAATCCTCGTTGGGTCACCACAGAGCATTCTTCTCCTAGGGTTACTAGACCCTCGAGTTTCTTTCTGTTAGCGAGAAGCTTCTTGAAGTATGTACTATATTTGGGCATATGGTAGCATGCATCAAGTAGGGGTATGGTGACGACCGAATCCTTCAAGTAAGACAAGAATCTTTTATTATCGTTCTCAACCTTTTGATTCTTGAGACGGGATGGATATGGGACCTTCACGGGTTGTTTGGGTGAAGCAGGTGGAGGGGAGGTTACTTGAAGGGGTTGCTCAGGAATCTCATCGTTCACGTTACCTTCTTCCTCGTAAGGGGTGTCGGGTTCAGCGATGATGGGGCGTTGGGTTAGGTATGGTGGATCCCTAGTTGTTGTTCCGGTTCGGGTAGTAATGGCGAGCAAAGGGTCTTTTTAATCCACTTGAGGTTTAATGTGGTCATCAAGGGTGGCGTTGAGTTCGGCGAACGTGGTTCTCAAGTCATCTTGCTGATCAGTGATGAGGTCGTTGAGACCTTTCAACAGTAGACTTTTTTCATGCGTGAAATGCCCAAGGTCATCTTCAAAAGTGTTGTCGACTTTGAAGTCAGGACCCTCTTCTCCTTCCTTTCTCCTTACAAGATTCCCCCAAGGGGTGAATCATTGTTTTGATAAAAAGTTAAAAGGGAAGGATCATCAAAGATGTCATGGCTTGATAAACATGCTTGTTCGGTGGTGGTATCTACCCCGCACTCTTCTGTTTTGCATACTCGCAATAATTATTTTTGAGACACTGAAACTTTCTAATACGTGAATTTTAAGATTAAATCCAATAAAAACTTATGAAAACTTATTAAGAAACTAGTTTAAAACGCTAAATAAGCTACTAAATAAGCCAACGACTCAAAACAAGCACTAATCCATTTTTAAACCATACGAATAGAAAAACATGCAAAGTTGACAAAATAATATAGAAGCTTTTATAAAAGATTAAGATGTCATGAAAATAAGCTCAAAAGATTTAAAGACTTAAAAGAAAGATTAAGTTTAAGCATAAAATAAGCTAAAGAAAGATATTAAGACATGGAAATGAACTTGCATAAAAATAAAACTTACCTAATACAAAAATAATCTAAGACTAACCTAAAACTAATCCTAAAACTAACCCACCTTCCAAATGAGGAGGTAATGTCTATTTATAGGTCAAGAGCTTAGAAAGTTTAGACAATATTGCATCTTAAGCCCTTGAACCTTTACAATTCATGAAATTGCACTAAAACTATGTTACAAACTACTAAACGTTCTTAAACATTAAACGTAACACTTGGTAACTTGAGGACTCGAGTTGACGTTTCTTCCAAAGGTCTTCAAAAGATTTAAAAGCGACATCTTGCTCAAATGTGGAGGACAAGTGTCTCATGAATTTTTCTTCGAGCCTTTAAGGAATACATTTGTCTTGGGCTTTTCTTAAGTAGATATCCTCTTTGACTCGGCTCTTTGACACTTTTCCACATCTCGTGCTCGTATTAGGCTTTTTGGTTGATTTTCATGCCATTTATGCAATATCCTTTCCTGCACGATCACGAACACAAAAACACGATATCTTTGGCGTTTAACGTTAGTTTTTGGTCTTTATATCACTTAAACTAAGGTCAAAAGTATGTGTAAAATAGCGCATACGAAAATCCCCCAGACTAAGGTATTGCGTGTCCTCACGCAATGTAATCACGTCACGCCTTAAAAATAAATAATTTCACACCTCTCTTTACTAACTTTGAAAAGTAGCAAAACGTTCAAGAGAGATACGAAATCATTTATTCCCTAAAACGCCCCGGTTTTCCATTTTTGACTATGTACATCATATATTACNCATGACCCTCTTCTCCTTCCTTTCTCCTTACAAGATTCCCCCAAGGGGTGAATCATTGTTTTGATAAAAAGTTAAAAGGGAAGGATCATCAAAGATGTCATGGCTTGATAAACATGCTTGTTCGGTGGTGGTATCTACCCCGCACTCTTCTATTTCATGCGGTCCCCCACAATGGTCACAAATCAAGTATGGGTTTGACAATCGTTTAGTGATTCGCGACCCGTCAAGATATGACACTTTTTCTCGTAATTTATTTAGCCGGCTCTCAAAAGAAGGTTTTTTCGTGACCTCGTACATGCTCATGATCGAATCGGGTTCATCCCATGTATCATCTTGATCTTGAGCATATTCCTCAGTCCTATTCCACCCTTCCCCAGCGCTTAACTTGGCTATTTTCCCTTTTACCGAATTGTTGATTCCATTCTGGTCATTTTGAGAAACATTATCGTAGAAAATTTGCACAAGAAGCCAGAGTTCAATGCCATGGTGTGGGACTTGTCTTATTAGATCCTTGAATCTGATCCAAGATTTATGAATGGGTTCTGCTTGCCCCACACAGAAACGGAGGATTTTTTTCTCTGATTGCTGAAGTTCTTCCTGCGGGAAAGAACTTTTCATAGAATTTTGATATAAGTTGCTCCCATGTAAAAATGGACTCAGAAGGAAGTTTGTTATACCATTCCTTGGCTTTTTCTTGAAGGGTGAAAGGAAAGAATCGTAGTCGAAAGGTATCTCTAGTGGCCCCGTCCGTATGGATGGTGTCCACTACTTTCAAGAAGTCCTTGATATGTTAGATTGGATCTTTAGTTTCCAACCCGTGGAACTTGCATACATTTTGGACCAGCCAAACATCGTTTGCACGCAAGAACCCATCAGTGTGTTCATTTGGAAAAACAATGGCATTGGAAAAGCCACGAGGGGTGGGACAAGAGTAATCCTTGAGGCACTTAGGGTAGGATTCTCGGGAATTTCTGTATCGTGGTTGGATTGGGGGCTAGGGGGTGTGAGATGATGATCGGAGTCTTCCTCAGACAGAGCTTCATCNAGAAGTCCTTGATATGTTAGATTGGATCTTTAGTTTCCAACCCGTGGAACTTGCATACATTTTGGACCAGCCAAACATCGTTTGCACGCAAGAACCCATCAGTGTGTTCATTTGGAAAAACAATGGCATTGGAAAAGCCACGAGGGGTGGGACAAGAGTAATCCTTGAGGCACTTAGGGTAGGATTCTCGGGAATTTCTGTATCGTGGTTGGATTGGGGGCTAGGGGGTGTGAGATGATGATCGGAGTCTTCCTCAGACAGAGCTTCATCAAAATCGATGGTGGTGCCAAATGGTTCGACTGTTGGAAGAGATTGTCTAAACCTACGCATTTCCCTTTCAGGTTCCGCGTAGGGTGGAACAAGGTTTCTTATAGAACTACGACTCCTAGTGACTTTAAGGTTAGAGAGATCTTCATTTACCATGATGGCGAAGGAAGATTTGAGCAAAGGGTTGGCAGAAAAAGATAGACTAAAGAGAGAAAGGAATCTAATGAGTAGACCTAAATAAAAATAAAATTCAACCTAAACAATAACTATTCCCCGGCTGCGGCGCCAAAAACTTGATGTGTGGTTTTGCAACCTTGCAAGAGGTTTTACTTCTCAAGGGATCTTGAGAAGCTTGCAATCCCCACCAGGCAGTGTACCTGACCGATGTAGTATAGTGTAGTGACAAGTACCGGGGGATTGATCGTTCTACTTGGGGAATAGTGTTTGTTAGGATTGAAAGATACTCTAATTAGGTCTAAGGGTGAGGAATGATTCTTTTTGTATTTTTATGTTTTATGGAAAGCAAGTAAAATCTCAGTTTTTGGAAGAGTGGGCGGAATTAGTTGCTAGTCAACTAACCCAAATATCTACTAATGCAATAAAAATAAAATGACAAGAAAGTAAAAGGTTGTGAAACTAATATGGAGAAAAGCATGTTTACTTAGATTTCATTACACCCTAGCTATCTTTTACCGGTTGATTAGTTTGTTACAATTGTGTGGATGACGGGTTGTATTCCTTAATACTATTTGTGGGGCATGCACGTCCTTCCCCAACTCTATAAGCGCATACTTCATCGTATTGCGACACGTTTAGTATCCAAACCATGAAATCACTAATAATTACTTATGCATTAAATACATCCAATTAATCGTAGTGCATGATGAGGCGAAAAGTGTTATGCTTTTAGGGGGTCATTTAAGCCCTAATCCGTAATTATTTGATCAAATATTGCCTTAAATCGTTACTTTTGTCATTTTAGGTACTTTGGAGAGGAATTCTGGAAAAGGAAGCATTTTGGACGTTTTTGGAGCATAAAAGTGAAGAAAACGACAAAGTCTCAAAATATGCTGGAAACTGTACCTGACGGCGTCACGCTTTACCAGGTGATGGCGTCACTCTTTGACAACAAGGTGGATTATTTTTACACTAGACACCCCAGAAAGATTTTGGATAAATGACACGTGACGGCGTCACGTGTAAAAAGATGTAGGTCGTCACGTTTTAGCACAAAGGGAGACGGCCCAGAGACTTTAAAGGGGGACGGCGTCAGAGTTGGATCTGAGG
The DNA here is from genome assembly GCA_014162995.1 of Artemisia annua. Taxonomy (NCBI): domain Eukaryota; kingdom Viridiplantae; phylum Streptophyta; class Magnoliopsida; order Asterales; family Asteraceae; genus Artemisia; species Artemisia annua. The sequence goes on along the minus strand of LBNU01027774.1, from coordinate 95,418 downwards.
AATCCGAGGAGTGTTTTGGTCGCGAGGTGACGGCGTCACACCCTATAAGGTGACATCGTCAGATTGTAAATTCTATATATATTCGTCTAATTTTCATTCATTAGTGTGCAACTTTTGGGGAAGAACCCTAGCTCGTTTTTCTACTGTATTTTTGAGGGTTTTTCACCCTTGAAACTTGGATGCTTAATTAAAGATAAGTCCTTTTACAAATCAATCAATATGTCTATGTGTTGTTTGATTATATCTTATGCTTGTCTTTCAATTAACATGCTAGGCTAGGTCTTTGTTGTGATTGCTTGGATCTAATGAAACCTAGCTATTGATTATATGTTGTTGGTTTGTTTGAGATTGTTGTGGGTGGGTGAAGTCGATGTTAGGCTTAAGAAAACTGGCTAACCTCCTATACGGTAACTTGCTTGAACGTCTTAAGAAACATGAATCGGATGTGTACTACGGTTATTTGGTTGTATTTAATGCATGAGCGAATTCTAATGATCCCATGTTAGGAGCTTTTAGTAGGCTCGAGATAGGAGTAAAGTAGGAGCTTATAGAGTTAGGGAAGATCGTACACGGCCCTACGAATGGTTTAAAGGAATACAACCCGTCATCCACACAATTACAACAAACCAATTAACTTGCAAAAGATAGCTAGGAGTAAGGAAATCTAAGTAAACACATATTTCTCTCATATAAGTTTCACAACCACTTTAATTTTCTAGTTATTTTATTTTAATTGCAAAAGTAGTTATTTGGGTTAGTTGACTAGCAACAAATTCCGCCCACTCTTGCAAAGACCGAGATTTTTACTTGCTTTCATAAAATATAAAAATACAAAAAGAATCATCCCTCAACCCTTAGACCTAATTAGAGTAGCTTTTCAAGCCTAACGACACTCTTCCCCGAGAGAATGATCAATCCCCCGGTACTTGCCACTTCACTATACTACATCAGTCAGGTACACTGCCTGGTGGGGGTTGTAAGCTTCTCAAGATCCCTTGAGAGGTAAAACCTAAGTGCAAAGGTTGCAAAACCCACGCATCAAGTTTTTGGCGCCGCTTCCGGGAATAGTTATTGCTTAGGTTGAAAATTTTATTTTTACTTAGGTCTACTCATTAGAATCCTTTCTAGTGAGATTTTCTATTTTTATTTTTCTAGGTTTTCTTTAGTCTATCTTTTTCTTCGTGTCTTTGTTCGTAACCATTACCATCCGACATCATGGAAGGTGGTAATATCCTTGATCCCAACAACCCACCACAACATGACATACCCAAACCAAACCCACCTCCTAGAGCCCATACTTTAGGAGAATACTCCCGTCCTAGCCACCAAGGCTATCGAAACACCATTAAGCTCACCCAAGGATCCAATGTGTCTCCCTTGCGATCCGACACCATCCGGTTGGTGCAAAGCGGATGTGCATTCCATGGACTTCGTTCCGAATATCCAAATCAACACCTCAAGGACTTACTTATTCTCTCTGCCCGATTACGTCTCTTCCAATTCTCTCTGCGAGACCAAGCTAGTCAATGGCTAGAACATCTACCCGCAGGATCCATCACCTCTTAAGATAAGCTCACCACTCGCTTCCTTGGTCAATTTTTCCCACCGTGGAGAACCACAAAGCTAAGGAATGACATCTTGGCGTTCCAACAACGTCAAGGCGAAACCCTCTATGAGGCATGGACTCGATTCAAGGACTTACTCCAAAAAGTCCCTCACCATGGCATAGACCTTTGGCTCCAAGTCCAAATTTTCTATGACCATATCAATATCCCCACGAAGCAAACCATTGACCAAGCGGCCGGTGGCAAGCTACGTGATCTAAGTGCGGAACAATCATGGGAACTCATAGAAGATCTTGCTCTCTATGACAACGAAAGTTGGAATAATCCCCGTGATTTAAACAAAACGGTCAAGGCAATATCTTTGCCTTCGAATAATTCAAGCACTTCCGACCGTATGATCATGGAACTTGAAGACCAAGTCAAGTATCTAATGAAATCCTACGAAGCTCCTAAACCTTCAAGCCAAGTGAACACAATCACTTCTTCATGTGAGTATTGTAGTGGTCCCCACGACACTCGAGATTGCATGGAACTCCCCGAACAAGCTTTTGCGGATTACGCATCCTCGCGTACCGACGGAGCGGGAGAAAAGTGGTACACTTTCAAACCCGAGCCAAACCCTTACGGTGATTCCTACAACCCCTCTTGGAAAAATCACCCAAACTTTAGGTGGAAACAAAACCAAAATACACCCAAAAACAATTCTTCCAATCCACCTAATCGTTTCCAATCAAACGGTTCATCCTCAAACCGTACTTTCACTAACAATCCCTACAATAATTATGGTAGTACCAATAACCTTGAGGGAATGATGTCTAAGTTTATGGCATCTCAAGAAGCTCGTATGGCTAAGTTTGAATCCGAATTTAGTCAACAATAAACGGAGATGGCCAATAAAATAGACAACTTATTGAAAGCATTCAACAACCAAGGGATGCCATCACAAAATAAGGACGCTAGAAACACAAGTAGCGGACCCCAAATCAAGGACCCCTCATCCTCCAAACATGTCCATTTTGTTAATGTTGTCACTATTAAGCCAATCACAAAAAATGAAATAGATAGTGAACATACGGAGGAAATTAAGAAAGTTGCGGAAAGTGAGTAAAGGGAATCAGAAGAAGTAGATGACGGAGAGGACTACTTCAATAGGTTTCCCACTAAGGAAGAACGTGCATACCATAAGGATTTATTCGATGAACCTGAGACACCATACTTCCTAGGTAACCCAATCATCAAAAGAGGTGACCCTTCCAACATCAATATACCATGCAACATAGGTCACTTGCATGTTTGGAAAGCTTACATAGATCTTAATTCCCCCATAAACATCATGACTAGAGCCTACTACAATCTTATAATGAAAGAGCAACTGGAATTTAGAGTATTTCCTAGCAAGGGATGGATAAGCAATTTTGTAGGTAGAGTTAAGGGACTACATGTCTATGTAGGNACCCTTCCAACATCAATATACCATGCAACATAGGTCACTTGCATGTTTGGAAAGCTTACATAGATCTTAATTCCCCCATAAACATCATGACTAGAGCCTACTACAATCTTATAATGAAAGAGCAACTGGAATTTAGAGTATTTCCTAGCAAGGGATGGATAAGCAATTTTGTAGGTAGAGTTAAGGGACTACATGTCTATGTAGGAAATTTCACCTACGTCACCGACTTCGTGATCGTTGAGGATATTCGTCCGGTAGTGGATGCATGCTTAACTAAAGTAGTTTTTGGAAAGCCGTTTGTGGAGGCCTCTAAAATGAATTATGACCCATCTCTAGGGATAGTTAGGTTCAAAGACGAGACCGATGATATAGCTTACCAAATGCCATATAAGATAGAGCAATACCGACTCTTGTCAAACATCGAGAAGGAGCATAAGCAAGCGGTCTACTATAGGAATGATGAGGATAAACGTAGAGGAGTAGACTATGTTATGGGTAGAATATTCGATTTCTACAAAGAATGCTTGCAACAAGGTCCGGAATATAAGACTAAACCCGAAGATGACCTAGAAACCGTGACCAACAATGAGGTCACGCAATATAGAGTGACTTTGAGTCTAGCTACAAGACTCGTTAATAAAGAAAAGCGCTTCTTGGGAGGCAACCCAAGCTTTATTTGTTTTGTGTGTTTGTTTATTTGAATTTATTTGTTTCCATATGTATGTTTTATTTTTATTGTTATTAATTCATGTTTCAAATCTAAATTGTGAAAATGCTTTATTTTGTTCTTAACTTCGTCTTAACTGTATATGATGAGACGAAAAATGTTACGTTTTTAGGGGTCGGTTTGAGTCCTAATTCATATGTTTTTGGTTTGGATTTCACCCAAAGTCGTTTCTTTTCTTATTTTAGGTACTTTTGAAGGGAAATCACAAAGAACATTTTCGGGAGCGTTTTCGGAGTGAAAATCGAAAACAACAAAAACTCAAAAGACCGTTGAAGATTACTGAAGTGACGCCGTCACACATCTACAAGGACGCAGTCAGCGAACAAGTGAATCCGCAGAATGAAAAATCACTCGTGACGCCAGAGAAGTATCTAGTCAATTTGGTGACGCCGTCAACCCAAGGCCCGTCAGATCTACAGCAGATGACCACGTCAAGGAAGGCGTCAGAAAACCCCTAATCGCCGAGTGTGACGAACGTCACTATGGGCTGACGCCGTCAGCCCGCGTTTTCTATAAATTGAGAAACGATTTTCTATTTTAATAAACCTAGGGACTTAGGCGAATTTTGGAGTGAGAACTTTAGGGTTAAACTAGCGTGTAATAAAACCTTAAGAGGGTACCTACCCTCGAACTTGCAATGTTAATCAAATAAGTCTTTAATTCATACGAATGTCCTANATGATGTACACGTCCAAGGCACGTTCCTCTTTGTCTCTCCACCCATATTCTCTCTTCTTGTTTCCATACATAGTGTTCTGGAAATTCATGGTACAACAGTTTTCTGGCCTTTTTATCTGTCTTATTTTTTCCATCCACGCTATAAATTTGGTTTCATTCACCGATGCTATATCCACTGTGAAATCAATACTTTCAGTTGAATGAAATAGAACTGATTGCTGTCCTTGCTCATGAAATGGTAATCTCTCAACTGGGGGAAACCTGTAGTGTATGTCGAAACCATAAATCCTCCATGCTGCTTCACACGCTGAAAGATACCTACAATCGTAGTAATCTTTAATCTCATCAACGTCTTCTTCCTCAAGAGCAGCTGTGACTCTGTCTGGTCCCTTATTGATGTACTTGAAAAGATATTTATAGATCCAGTCTGGTTGCACCATTCAACATTAACATGTGATTGATAACGTCGCAGCAAACCGAGGTTATAGGGTACGACGTATCCATTATGTACTTGTGATCCACTCTTTGTTACTGTACAACCATCGTTCCTTCTCTTATAAATTGCATACCTACTATCATCAATAAATGTCTTTTCATTGAATTGTTTCGGGAACTTTTTTGTGCATTTATTTTTTACCGTACATGGGGAAATTGGTCGCAGAGCGCCACATGGACCATGCATCATGTGGTCGGTTACAATTTGATAAAGTTCCGGATCACATTCCTTGTCAGGAATCTCAGCTGATATAAACCGGTCTATGTCTGCCGTGGTGGTGATTTTGTCTTCTTTATCGAGAAATAATAATATATGCGCGTGCGGAAGACCTCTTTTTTGGAATTCAACTATGTAAACCGCTGCATAAATAAGATCATGTCAATTATGATATATAAAATTATTGAATAATGTTTTTCTTATTATTACCTTACCAAATGTAATACCTGCTTTTAACTTTCCAAAGTAACTCCGTTCCTTAAAATCGTACATGATGTTGTCAAGTTTTTGTTTAAAAACTCGTGTTATTGCATCTGGTCTGTCTTCCGATTTCAATTCTCTCTCGTTAACAAAACGTGCAATCTCTGGCCAATTTGGGTTGCATGTAAATGTAATAAATAGTTCTGGATAACCATATACCTTGCCAATCGTCATAGCATCCAAGTAATTTTGCATCATATACCTTGGGCTTCCAGTGAAAGATGATGGCAATATCACTCGTTTGCCTCGCAATTTATTCCAGTATCCCCTTCTTCGGCCAGTTTAGCTAATTTTGAGTAATTTTCGCTTCTCAACTCATTATTCTGATTTTTGATATATGACATTCTTTCGGATTCAACCATAGTGTATGCGTCGACTATGAATTGCTGAGTCAATCTTCTTGCATTGAGACACATTGAAAAAACACCTGGTCTTTCTTGCAATTGATATGCAAAATACTCCTTCATTGTGAGTCTTGTTTTTTGATTTGTTGCTGTATAGTCAGTAATACCTTTGTGATATATGTCTGTTGTTGGGAATAAAGCTAACAGTTACCACTGATAGGCTTGTGGAAGACACTGCTGAAGAATACACTGGCAGTGGAAACTCATTATCACTGCTAGTACATATAGTTACCACTGCTTATTAGATAATTGATGTATTCGTGTATAGATAAGTATAGAATAGATCTTGTGTATATTCTATTTAGATAGCTTAATACTTATCTTATAAAGGACTCCTTGCTCTATAAAAGGAGATCCTAGGTCATTGTCTAAAGTACGAATTACCCTAGAGAGCTTCAAGGTGTAACCCTAGTGATAGCTAAGATCACTCGTATTATTATCATTAATAATATTAAAGCTTTATGTTACATACAACTATACTCACTCACAATACATCATATAAACTGTCTTCTAAGTGCTGTTAAGTAAATTCCGCGTGCTTAATAATATTACTCAAAGTATCAACAACACAAGGTGTGTGTTTAGGTCCATCAAGTGGTATCAGAGCCAGGTTCTGATACTTTGATTTAGAAGATCCAAGAAGAAGCTTAACTTACTCACTCAAAGTCAATGGAGATGGAAAACAATCAGTCAAACTCTTCTGTTCCAAGACTTCCCAAACTCAAACTTAAAGAGTTTGAGATGTGGAGGATCATGATAGAGCAGTACTTTCTAATGTCTGACTATGCTTTGTGGGAAATCATCTTAACTGGTAATTCCTTCAAGCCTCAACAAAAGACTGAGAAGATTGGAGACAAAGATGTTGTAACAGTTTCTGTGCCTACTACAATAGATGAGAGAACCCAAAGAAAGAATGATCTGAAGGCCAGAAGTTCATTGCTCATGACTCTTCCAAAAGATCAAATAATTGCATTCACAAAGTTCAAAACAGCAAAAGAACTTTTTGAAGAGATCTGTTCAGTGTTTGGTGGCAATGATGCTACTAAGAAGACACAAAAGACATTGTTGAAGCAAAGCTATGAAAATTTCTCTGCTTCAAGCAATGAATCTCTTGATAGCATATTCACCAAACTACAGAAACTGGTCACTCAATTGAGTGTGTTTGGAATTGAGGTGGAAAGGGAAGACCTCAACTTGAAGTTTCTAAGAAGTTTTCCTGCTGAGTTTCACACTAATGTTACAGTTTGGGAAAACAAACCTGAAATTGAAACTATGAAGCTCAATGACTTATACAATTACTTCAAGCTAATTGAGCAAAGGTTAAAGAAGGCAGGAAAGCTAGGTTCAAGCTCTAGTAGCTTGGCATTGATGTCAACTTCAATTGACAATGATGACAGTGAAGCTGATAGTGATGATGAATTTGCCACTGCTGGTTCAACTGTTTCCACTGGTAATGCTCTTGTTACCACTTCAGGTTCAAAGAAGAAGGTTGCTGGTATAGGTGATCCCACCTTTTATGCATTCATCTCTATTCAATTGAATGGCTCTATATTGACTCATGAAGACATAGAGCAAATTGATGATGATGAGTTAGAAGACATGGACATAAAGTGGCAAATAGCTCTTCTTAGCATGAGAGCTAGGAAGTTTTTCAAGAAGACTGGCAAGCCAATCCACATTAATGGAAGTGAGACTGCAGGGTTTGATAAGAAGAAAGTGAAGTGTTTCAACTGTCACAAGTTGGGACATTTTGCTAGGGAATGCAGAAGACCAAGGAAGCAGGATAACAGATCCACTTGGTATAAGCAGAAGAAAGAGCCAACAGTGGAAGAACCAAAGGCAATGTTGGCAATTGATGGTGTAAGCTATGATTGGAGTTTCATGGCTGATGTTGATGAAGAACAATCTACAGAAGCTGATTTCATTGCTACAGAACATGCTCTCATGGCTTTCTCTGACTCAGAGGTACAAAATTTTGAAAGTTGTTCTAAAACATGTAGGGCAACTAGAGAATGTGAAAGGCTTAATGAATTATGTGAGAGTCAAAGAACATAGTTGTTTGCTGCTAATTATAATGTGTCAAATCTTAGGAGAGG
>LBNU01027774.1:65567-84963 GCA_014162995.1 Artemisia annua | reverse complement strand
GCATTTTTCCTTTTGTTCTCAAAATAAGATTGCAGTCTAGGACAAGCAAGCCCAAGAACTTGTGGTAGAGGCCTTGGTAGTCTAGCAGGCATCTCAGGAATGGAAATTTGCTTCATATTGGCCAGAGCTGCTCCCAAAGCCTTATTCAGAGCTCTTGGCAACTCCTTTGCCAAGGAATAAGTCTCATCATCAGAATCATCAGAAGAACTGGAGTACCACTCCAAAGATGGTGCACGTTTAGGAGCTGGTGGTGGTGCTGGTGTGGAAGAAGATTGACCAATAGGTTTAGCAGGCTTCTTCTTTGGTGGCCTCCTTGATGAAGAGGCTGTAGCACAAGGGGGAAAATAGCTTGTCCATCCTGTTCCATCAGAGGATGAATCAGAAGCAATAACAAATTCCTCTGAGTCAGAAGAATCAGATGAGATGTACACAATGTTTGGAAGTTTGCTCATTGTGATTCTTAGGTTTTTGGAGGTTATAATGTGTTTTGATGAGGATAATGGAGAGCCAAGTTCTTTTTATAGGCAAAGTCATCTAAAAGGCCTCATTAATTGACATATTTACTTTCTAACCTACCTAAATAGGTGAAAATAAATAAAGATATTATCGGGTTGACTTTTAGAAGATTTTTGTGAACAGTGTCTTGGTTAAAAAGTAACTTTGGTTAGGTACTAAGTTTGGTTAAATACTTTTCATATATTATGCTAACACTTGCAGGTTCATAACCAAATTCTAGAATGGGAGATGATCATAAAAGGTGTATAACTGAGATACACAACAAATGGTTATTGATTCACCATGTCTAACCCACATAAGAATCAACTAGTCCAGAGCAAACGGCTACTGGTAAAGACTTAACAAATCCGTTTATGGTTGATAGTTTACCAAAAACTATATGGTCATCAACTCACCATATTCTCTATGATTAAGAGTTGGCTAGTCCATAGCAAACGGCTCATGTTAAAGACATAACAAATCCGTTGATAGCTGGTAGTTTGCTAAAAAATATAAAGAGAGCAGTCAAATTTTCATATGTTTATTTTTACCACTGCTCTTGAAAATCTTTGTGAAAATTTCCACTGCTAGTTCACAGTTTCCACTGACAGTGTTATTTTTACCACTGTTGAACTAGCCGTTACAAATGTTGTGTCAGTAACAAAATCTTTTTACTAGCCGTTGGGAAAATAACTGCTTTCCTTAATAATAGGGTTAAATTTTTGGAAGATTATCTCAATTCCTAAATTATAACTTATCTTTCTAAGATAAATATTTTCCTAAGATAATCTTTTCTTGCGCATAATTCACAAACCCTAGCAGTATAAATATTTTCTTCCTAATTGGCTAGTCATTCATACAATTCGATACTAACACAACTACTTTTCATCAAAAATTCTATGGCTTCAATTACCTTTGCAGAAGAGCACAACCAGGTGGCCAATTTGGAAAAGTCAAACGACAAGAGTGGTCCCCTTTTTCATCAGATTGTGGATTTTCTTAACACCACACATGTGAGGTATGCTTTACTTCTAAATCCCATAATCTATATCTCTTAAATCAAACAGTTTTGGAATTCTGTTAAGTCCATAACAGTTGAAAATAGAGATACACATGAATCTGTGGATACTCTTAGAGCCACAGTGGATGGGGTAACTATTGATGTTACTGAGTCATCTTTGAGGAGAATTTTCCAATTAGATGATCTCAATGATATCATCACATTACCCATGCCAGAAATTTAGGAAAATATTTCATCCACGGGATATGATACCACTGACAAAAAGGCTACTTTCAAAAAGAGTGGTTTCTGTCCCCAATGGAGATTTTTAATTCATACTCTATTACATTTCCTTAGTCCTAAGAAAACCTCTTATGAATAGTTCAGTTCACCAATGGCTTACCCTTTGTTTGTCTAGCAAAAGATAGAGTTTTTAATTGGTCTAAATATATTTTTACAAGTATGCAGGGCAATGTAAAGAGTTCAACAAAATTTTTGATGTATCCAATGTTTGTGCAAGCAGTGCTAAATGAATTTCCACTGCAACCTCATAAAAGAGTTTACAAAATCAGATACCTAAAGCCAAAAGTTTTTCAAAACATGGATAAGGCTGGTACTTGGATTTCTACGCCACTTTTTCCTCAAATGCTTACCAAGATTTCACAAGAACAGGGTGAAGATGCAACAATCCCAGTTGTATCTCAAACCACACCCATTCTCACTGTTCCAAATATTGACTATACTCCACAAGTTTCTCACACCTATGAAAGAAGGCATAAACAGCCAACTTCTTTCATCTCAACACAGCAAGTTTCTGAACCTTTTGGTGCTGGAACAAGCGGTGGTGGTTTTAGCCTTTTACCTAGTCCAACTAGGGAGGAGACTGAACCATTGCCCCATGATTCACCTCTCCCAGCAGGTAACACAGTTGGAAGTGATGAGGGCAGTTAGCAATCAATGGAATTGATGGAACTATGTACCAAGTTGGCAAAGCAGGTTGGATCTCTCAAGAAAGAATTGGCAGAAGTTAAGGAGCAGCATGCCAATGATATCAGTGTATTACAACAGGAGATTCAAGCCCTCAAGGATGCAGTACAGGGGTTTAAGAAGTATAGAAAAACTGCAAAGATGGTGTTATCTTCCTCACCCAGTGAAGATTTCTTTGATGATTTGGGTAATTCTCCCAAACAGGGGAGGAAAACAGTTGCTGAGACTAAGGGGAGGAGAATTGACTTCAGGGAAGATGATATTGAAGATGATTTAGGTGTTCAAGATTTGGCATTTGAGCCAATGAATGATGTTGCAGAGCCAGAAGTTTCTCAACAATAGCAGTTTAATACAGAAGAAACAGATCAAGAGCAAGTCTTTTCCACTGCTGCAACAACAATTTCCACTGCTAACCCAATTTCCACTGATGTTTCCACTGCAGAGCACATGGTCCCCACTGATGGTCAAACCATTACAACTGCTAAGGAAGAACTTGAAAAGATAAGAAAGGAGAAAGGGAAAGCAATTATGCAGAGTGAAGAACCACCAGTTAAGAAGGTAAAGAAGAGTGTTCAAGCTCAAATTGATCATGATGCTAAAATTGCAAGGAAACTTAGAGAGGATGAAGCTGCAAGAAAGAAAAGATTGGATGAGATTGAAATTGCTAACTTCATGATGGCTCAGAGAATGGAAAAGGTGGAAACCACTGCTCCATTGGATGTTAATCCAATTTCCACTGTCCAACCTACAATTCTGAGAGAGAAGACTCCAGAATTTACATATGTCCTTACTGAAGAGGATTATGATTTCTTGATTGCTAACAATCCAGTGATCAAGAAGAAGGAAATTGACCTAGTGGCAGATAAATCTTTAACTGAAGTACAAAGAACAGCTCAGTTAAAAGATTTCATTGAAATGAAGAACAGACAAGCACTTCAAGATGCAATCAGTACAGTCAAAAAGGGGCAAAAGAAACCAAGGCAACCAACTAAAGCACAAGTTCTTTCTACCATGAAGTATTACTGTTGTCATGTTGGTGGATGGAAGATGAGCAAGTTCAAAGGAATGACCCCTGATTAGATTGAAAGTGCATACTACAGAGTTAAAATGGCAAGATCTTGATTTTGTTCCTATGAATTCAGAAGAAGAAGAAAGAAGATTTCCTGCACCAAAAAGGAAAGTCAAGCATAGTGAACCTCAAAATGTTAAGAAGACAAGATTTGCTGAAGCAACAAAAGTTCAATCTGAAAAGTTCACTGAAGAACAATTGACTGATATGATATTGATTGAAGAAGAAGATTTCTATCCAGACCCACTGCAAGTCAGACATCCTATCATTGATTGGGAAGTTTACACTGCTAGTAACTTTGCTTCAACATGGAAAATTACAAGGCTAGGTGGTGAAACTTCTTCATTCATTCAGTTTGAAGAACTTATCAAAGCATGTGGCAGAGATGATCTTAATGCACTGTGGAGATTGGTTCAAGAAAGATTTGATGCTGGTAGTCTTAAAGATGTGAAAGAAATGCAGTTATGGGTTGATCTAAGAAGGCTCTATGAACCAAACATGACTGACAACTTTTGGAAGTTTGAAGCTAGAGGTATGGAAACTACATGGACTTATTATGACTCATGTGAAGTTCATCATGTTTCTACAAAAGCTGGAGTGGATGCTTTTATGTTTGCTGAGAAAGAATATCCACTTAGAGCTGGAACTCTTACTTCAATGTTGTCAACACAAATAAGAGTTCATGAAGATACTAAAAAAGTAAGAGAATTGATTAAAAGGATTCAAGAACAATGTTCAAGAGCTATTCAAGCATTAAGAAGAAAGTGAAGTGTTTGGAAGAATTCCCCAAATCCTAAGACATTATGAAGATTGAAGAAACTTATTGATTTGTAGAGAAATCATAAGTTTAGGGGAGGATTGTTGGGAATAAAGCTAACAGTTACCACTGATAGGCTTATGGAAGACACTGCTGAAGAATACACTGGCAGTGGAAACTCATTACCACTGCTAGTACATATAGTTACCACTGCTTATTAGATAACTGATGTATTCATGTATAGATAAGTATAGAATAGATCTTGTGTATATTCTATTTAGATAGCTTAATACTTATCTTGTAAAGGACTCCTTGCTCTATAAAAGGAGATCCTAGGTCATTGTCTAAAGTACGAATTACCCTAGAGAGCTTCAAGGTGTAACCCTAGTGATAGCTAAGATCACTCGTATTATTATCATTAATAATATTAAAGCTTTATGTTACATACAACTATACTCACTCACAATACATCATATAAACTGTCTTCTAAGTGCTGTTAAGTAAATTCCGCATGCTTAATAATATTACTCAAAGTATCAACAACACAAGGTGTGTGTTTAGGTCCATCGTCTGTTCTATATCCATCCTCAACGTATGGGAACAACAATGGATATTGTAGTGCCAGGTATGAAGGATGGAGTTCGCTAATTCTCCTAACACCTCTTTCGTGCATGTGCAAGATAATATCTCTTTTGTTTGTTGATGTATCAAAATCTCCAACAATTAGAGCTGCAACCTCATCAGCTGTCGTTAGGTTATATTCTCGTCCATTCCGTTCTCTTGTACCAATGAGTCGAATTTTGAATTTGTTTTGTTTGTTTGAGGCAACAAACTCTTCACCGGCCATACGAAATGAGCAACTAATGGATTGATTGAATCAAGCATGTCTCGCAGGTCAACTGTTAGTTGGTGATCCAATGCGCTGGCTCCTGATGTCGTTGTTGGTTCACCGCTGTAGATTCAAAATATAATTATTTAAACTGCATATCATAAGTTTAGTTATTTAATACAATGTAATAAGTGGATGTTTTGTTGTACCTGACTCCGTTTATCCTATTTTGGATTTCGGTGGCTTTGTCATAAATATATAGCTGGGCGAATGCTGGTTTCTTGCCTTTTTCCGGTAATAAAGTACCCATTAAGTGGTAATTTTTGCCTTGTATTCTGTAACAATATGGCCTATATCCCTGATTAACTGACGTGTCTTGTTTTGCACCTATTGAAGTAAAAGCAAACATTGAATTATATCGGCGGATATTATCAATAAATGACTCGCTTTTTGGGTTTTTCTCGGTAATAAGGTCCAATAAAAATTGTGGTGGATTCTGCACTTCATTTGTTAGCATGACCTTTCCTCTGCTACAACAGAGCGAGAATGACCCAGAATTTGAATGCGTGCTTCCCACAACACTTTCCGCATGCCATAATAGTGCATCACAGTCTGCACATTTGTAAATTGGATCTCCATGATCCTTATAATCTGAATAACAATGAAGTAGTAAATCACATATATTTTATAAATAAAATCAATATATGTTGTTATAATAATTGTTTTAGTATATGTACCCTTAGATATTCCATTAAATGATCTTGTACGCGTATCAATTCCATTTGTTGCACCGTTGTCACCTAAAAAACCTTGGTCGAAAATCTTTTGCCTTTTCATTCTTATTTTTTCTTTAAGCCTGTCTGATTTGCGTTTAGAAGAGTGTATATCGGATTGTATATCGCCAGCATAGATTGGTTGTTTCCCTATTCTTGCAACAATGAATGTCATGAAAAATAACGTACATCAATATTAATTATAGTTTGTGTGTGAATGTTGATGTAATATTCTTACGTGGTTCATTCACGTCCTTTATAGGGCGTCCTCTTGGTCGTCGAGCAATTGAGGGGTCTTGTGTTAGAGGTAACACTCTTTGTTCAGCAGGTGTGTTTATCGTATTGGTCGTCTTTGGTTGACTTGATTTGCATTTTTGCAATTGTTCCACACTTTTAGAATCTGAATTTATTTGTATCAAACCGAGTAGAGCTTTGTAATAAATAATACGCTTAATTTATAATGTTAAACGATACTCTATTGTATTTATCACACTTAATTCGTATTTAATAATAGGTAAACTAAATGTTGTGAATAAAAATAGGTGAATCATTTGTACAACATACCTTTTATTTTATTCGGTGGTCTACCTGTACGTCGAATACTTAAATCAATTGTGTTGTTACCATTTGTTGTTCCATTATTATGTGTTCCTGCATTTAAGATTTTGTTAAACAAATCTCATTTGTACACTATATAGAGTATTTAACGTACCATTGTTTTTGCTTGGTGGCAATCATTTGTACAACATACCTTTTATTTTATTCGGTGGTCTACCTGTACGTCGAATACTTAAATCAATTGTGTTGTTACCATTTGTTGTTCCATTATTATGTGTTCCTGCATTTAAGATTTTGTTAAACAAATCTCATTTGTACACTATATAGAGTATTTAACGTACCATTGTTTTTGCTTGGTGGCAATCATTTGTACAACATACCTTTTATTTTATTCGGTGGTCTACCTGTACGTCGAATACTTAAATCAATTGTGTTGTTACCATTTGTTGTTCCATTATTATGTGTTCCTGCATTTAAGATTTTGTTAAACAAATCTCATTTGTACACTATATAGAGTATTTAACGTACCATTGTTTTTGCTTGGTGGCTTGCCTATACGTCGGATACGTAAATCATTTATGTCGTACTCCATTATTGATCTCAGTTTCTCCTTATTGCTCTCTCTTGTTAGCTATTTTCTTAATAAACAGATTGTATAAATTTATATAAGCATATTATTTCGATAGTATAGATGGTATAGATGTTTTGATACGTTTTGTATTTCATAGGAAACCAATTGTTATCGTTTCCATATATTTTAAACTTATCACCCCTAATACCTTGGTGTATTTATTTGTTAATATATTATATCTAAATAACAGTTACAAAAAATTTAGTTTTTTTAACACGAATATATTTTTATTAATATGATAAAATAGTAAAACTTTTAAAATGCCATTTATTATTTTTAGATATGGCAAAATATGAGTGTCCTTTAATTTCATACACAAATCATATCGTTATACATATTTAAACAATATATGATTTGATTTAGATATGTATTGTTAATAATTTAAAAGATATCATATATTGTTAATAATTTAAACGATATATATTCTTTTTACACATGGAAAAATATGAGTATCCTTTAATTTCATACACAAATCATATGTAAACTAAATGGAAAATTATTGTGGCTACTTCTAAACAATATATGATTTGTTTTAGATATGTATTATAGCAATACTTTTAAACATGAGTATCCTCTTATTTCATACAAAAATCATATCTCAATCTTGTACACAAATCAAATTATATATATTTAAACAATATATGATTTGATTTAGATATGTATTGGTTATTTAAAATTTTTTGATAGACACGGTTTAAACAAAATATGAAAATCATTTTGGTCACTTTTAAACAATATATGATTTGATTGATATTTCAATTTATGTAATGCAGTAGTGAATAAAAATGCAAATACACAAAAGATAAACATAAAGTAAATTATTCAATTATTCACTCGTCAAAAAAGATAAATGGTTTTATATAATAAAGTAATTAAAAAACTTGTGAAACATAAAGCTTTCATAATTTTCGTGTTGTTTATCAAAAGTCTTCACTACTATCCGTATCATGAGAATCCACTACCCAAGCTTCTTCATCGATATAGCTATCAAAAGCATCTTCTCCGTTAAGTTTACCATCAATATCAACCATATGGTCCAACATGTCATCGTGACTCATGTTATGTTTGTGTATCAATTCTTCATCACGTTCATCGTTATCGGCTCTATGCGTGTATTTGGAATTCCCTGTGTAAATCCAATAGAAAAAATAATAAATATAATTTCAAACTAACACCATACATAAATCATATATAAATATAGATGTGTGTATATATTTTTTTTTAATTTTTTTAATTTTTTTTAACTAACAACCTGTTGAGGAGTCTTCAATGACAATGTCATCAGGGATAGTATACTTGGGTTTATATTCTTTTAACGGATACCACAGTTCTTCCAAATCATTGATATTTACCCAAATATCATCTTCATTATCTTCAGTTGTTGTTGTGTTGTCGTGAATATCATCATCCGTGTCTTCATCCAATAGCATAAATTTATGTTGATAATATAAAGTAGAGTTTTGAGATGTTTTTGAACGTTTAAACTGAATTGGCAGTTCATCATCAGATATCTGAGAAACAAAATACAAAAGTTACCAACATGTTACATGGGATAATATATATCTTTATCGTATAAAAAAGGTAATGCATGAGTTTAAATTCATACCAATGGATCATTAAACTGTACCTTGTTATCTGTTGATTTTACTTCAACACCTTTGCTTGTTTTCTCATCATCAGAGGAACTAATATCTATGACTTCAGTATTTTCATTGCTGGGTTTATTGATCAATCTTTGACGTTTTTGTGTAATCTCTTCAAACTTACAGTATGTTTAATTATTTAGATAATTGTTTTTTGTGACTCTTCTAAAAACAAATGTATCAAAATAATGTTACCTCCAGTCTGTCTTCATCAACAACGGGTGTTTCTTTTTTCATCAAATAATTAGGGTTGGGCTGCAATCAGGATAAACTTTTAAAGATAATGTGTTTCATAGACAATTATTAATAAAATGTATAACTATTTATTGTACCTCTTCATCGTCCGATAAAACAATCAATGGTATATCTTTGTTCACCATATATTTGGCGTTAGATTCATAGTCTCCTGTCTAAATTAATTGCATCAAAGTTATGTCAACGTTTAGGGCAATAAACTGAGCATGAGTAATTGAAACAAAGTATGTACCTTCTTTGATCGTTTTCCTGACATTCTTTTGATTTTTAGATATCAATTATGGACGAATTAGTTTATATCCTAAATATGTAAGTTTATTTATAGACTTTGTAGATCACCTCACATAAGATACGGATTTGTTTCCCCATTCAAAATTTAAATATCGATCAAGAATATTATATCTTTTAAACATATTTTTCTGGAATACACCTTATAATTACAAACCCTCCGTTTATCTTTTTTTAGATCCACATGTTATAAACATAATTTTATTTTTGGATAGGTTATACATTATACTATTAGTATAAATTTAGTGTCTATGAAATTATTCGTGGTTATCTCTAACTTATGTATAAATCTATTATATCTATAAAGTTTTATATGAAACCTATGTAAATCTTTAACTTATGTATAAATCTATTATATCTATAAAGTCTCACTACATTATACTAATTATAAATTAGCAATTTAAAAGATTTTTAAACTTTATATATTGGTTTCATATTTCTTAACATATCGCAGTCAAACTAAACAATTTAAAGTAATCAAGTTTAAATAGAAAATCTGATTTTAAATTTTAAAATCTGCAGATGAATGTTTGTTCAAACGTATAATTTAAAAAACTGTAAAAAAAATATTAACGCTAACAACATAAAGCATAATATATTTTTCTAATAGTAACAATAAAATAAAGTATAAGTATACGAAATAAGATGAACAGCCTTAAAGTTAATATTATTAAAAAAAATGCTAAATACAGAAAAAAAATAAAGAAGAACAAAGACATTATTGTTTGCAATTAAATTGTTTAACAGGGAATAAAATAAAATAATGCGAATCCATTATTAATTAAAATCAATCATCTTTATCCATTTTCACTGACAGAATTCTCTTTGCATGGTTTTGATCGGCATGTTCATCCTCGGTTTCACAATCTGATAAGTCTACAGCTGAGAAGGATCTTTTTTTACTTGTACCGGATGGTTGACCAGATGATATGCCATTTTCATTGGTTACGGGGTTGTTTCCTTTCTGCATTGTTTACCAAACATCACTTCCATTAAACTTGATTTATTTTAAAACATGTATAGCCACTAAACAAACTCATGAATATAATGTTTAATACCTCGATGTTCACTTGTTCAGCATTTGGAATGTCAGTCTCAAGAACCTACATTAGTAGAGCAAGTTTAAGTTATACAAGTCATTAAACTAAACAATGAATGTGTAAAATGTATTAGGAAATGCTATTAAAGCATGATACCTCACGATCATTATTGAACGTCGTTCTATTTTTATCGATCCCAGCATGTTGNTAAATTTTAAAATCTGCAGATGAATGTTTGTTCAAACGTATAATTTAAAAATCTGTAAAAGAAATATTAACGCTAACAACATAAAGCATAATATATTTTTCTAATAGTAACAATAACATAAAGCATAAGTATACGAAATAAGATGAATAGCCTTAAAGTTAATATTATTAAAAAAAATGCTAAATACAGGGAAAAAAATAAAGAAAAACAAAGACATTAATGTTTGCAATTAAATTGTTTAACAGGGAATAAAATAAAATAATGCGAATCCATTATTAATTAAAATCAATCGTCTTTATCCATTTTCACTGCCAGAATTCTCTTTGCATGGTTTTGATCTGCATGTTCATCCTCGGTTTCACAATCTGATAAGTCTACAGCTGAGAAGGATCTTTTTTTACTTGTACCGGATGGTTGACCACATGATATGCCATTTTCATTGGTTACGGGGTTGTTTCCTTCCTGCATTGTTTACCAAACATCACTTCCATTAAACTTGATTTATTTTAAAACATGTATAGCCGCTAAACAAATTCATAAATATAATGTCTAATACCTCGATGTTCACTTGTTCAGCATTTGGAATGTCAGTCTCAACGACCTACATTAGTAGAGCAAGTTTAAGTTATACAATTCATTAAACTAAACAATGCATGTGTAAAATGTATTAGAAAATGCTATTAAAGAATGATACCTCACGATCATTATTGAACGTCGTTCTATTTTTATCGATCCCAGCATGTTGATATTCCTCAGACGATTTTTCTTCACCATGTTCTTCATTGGCAGGCTGTTGATCATCCGAAAAACATTGGCCTTCTTCTTCGTTTCCCTGTTTCTCATCTTCATCAACTTGTGGCCCTCCCTCGTAATCGTTCTTGTCACATTCGGCATTTTGTTCTTCATTTTCTAAAAAATCCATTGCATCTGATACATCATGTTCGTTGTCTCCATGAGGATGATATTCACAATCAGAACCCTCTATATCATCATCTGCAACTTTTTCTTCATCATAGTCAGAGTCATGTAGGTTGCTTGTCACATAAGGTTGATCATCCTCAAAGTATTGTATATCATCCCCCTGATCCTCAAAGTCAGAACCCTACGGTGAATTAAAGAAAAATCAAGGAAAATAAATTGCATGTCATATTTTTTTAAAAATTAAATATGATGTAATTAATTTTAAAATACAAAATATCAAACCTCCTCGTTGAGGAAACCATTTTTAAAATAGTTTATTGTATCAACATCTTCTGTGACCTTATCAGCCCGATAAATATGACTGTTGTTGTTGTTATTAAACTCTGTATATTTCACTTTGAATAGATACTTTTCCAATAATCTGATTTAGCTCGTCTGGAAAGTATTGCTCAGTATCCTTGCCATGTTCCTCCATGATATCCCATGCTGTTAGATTAGTCATCTTATGTACATTGTTATTAAAAATAATAACTTGAGCAGAACCACTTTCGTCGAATATGCGGACAATGATCTTGAACCTTAAAATATAAACAAAGGTAAGTTACTATTATTTAATAATCAGTGGTCAAAGATATATGGTAATATATTTTAATAAAATATATGTTCTACTTGGATGCAACTGCATATGTTTCTCCATGCTTCTTGCAGTGCCACAGTTGTTGCCTGCTTCTTGAGCTTGTTGCCTTTGAAGCAATTGGCATCACTCTGGTGCTACACGATTTGCATGATGTATACGCCCAACCACTATCATACTGTATGCTATGCACCGTTGCATACACGACACAACACGAATCCTAAATTTGCAAGGAAATATTATCAATAAATTGTGTGTTATTAAAGTATAAGTTTGAATAATCGAAAGTCAATCGAAATTCTAAATTAAACAACAATTTGGTTCACTTACCGGTTCAATGTTACATATCATGCCTACCAATCGTTTTACACATCCTTGCATAAACTCGGCAGGTGTAACAACATGCGCGCCCTGATAAACCGGTTCAATTTGGAAACGGGACGCATCATATCTATCTTGTTGTTCATAACTGTAAAATTTCAATGTATAAATTTTTCTGTAACTTAAATCTCAAAATGCTATTATATGTTAAATTAAAATATCACCTTTCCAGGAAGGATAGTAATTGTGGTATATCCCATTTATAAAAATCTTGGAACCAAATAAAGCGTTGTGAATTGCTAGCTTATCTGCGTCATGTATAAGATTAATTAAATAATATTTATATACTTGTATGAGAATCTGAATAGAAAAATAGTGTGCAAAATGTACTATCCCAGTATTTAACTTTCCCAAGCATTAGTATAAAATCAACATGACCATGTTCCTCAAACCTTGCCTCGTAATCATTCCATAACAACGCCCAATTATCCCAAAACGTATAATCAACTCTGAAAGACCTGTATAATTTGAATAAAACACATGATCATATGTTTACATTATTTAATATGTAGGATTATTAACTTCAACAATATTTCCAATAGCCACGATTGTTCCAATTACATCTATCAAATGAGTAGTATGGTTAGATGAGTCTGATTGATTAATTAACTTATTAAAAGCTATACAAAATATGTTTCAGAATAACACATACCAACACAATCTTGTTCGTGATATTCATTATTTGTATCCAAAATACGTGTGAATGGCTCGTTAATGAAACCAATATAGTTATCATTAATATGTTCAACACGTGTAACGTCGGTCCCCTTGTAAAAGCTAATTTTCCATCTGTGTGGTAACAAAGGCAACCTACCACCATTCTCTGCTACTCCAAAATTCGATATAATGTAGCATTGACCTTCTTGCAATAAAGGTTCAAATTTAAACATTAATTCTTTTTTAATGTAAACTTGAATTCGGTCGTCCTGTTCAAACAGTTGAAACTATTAAAATGTTTACAAACAATGTATGGATATTTTTTTTAAAACATACTGACAATACCTCTTCATCTTGTAAAACACATTCTAAACTGTATGGATCGTGGGGTTCATTAGCTTTGTGAGGACGCCAGAGTGATATGCACCTTCCCCTAATCGCCATGTTTATAATCATAGGATCGACATCTTTAATTAAAGTTATTCTTCGTTCAACCACACCTGTTCCTGATAAATTGAACACATACTTCAGAGGATAGATTTATTCAAATCAATATATATACTAATTAATAATTAAATACTAAACCTCGAGGGGCATATCCAAATGCAGGCGCATTCATGCTGGAGTGTTTTTGTTGATGCAAATACGTCCCTATAATAAATCACTATATAATTAGTAAATAGTAGTAATTCATTAACCAAGTTACAATGAATCAAATACACGGGTTAATGAGAAAATAAACTGTAGGAATACCAATGGTGGTAGATCTATTCATCACTGGGTTTTTGCTCTGAGATCTTTTTTTACCTATAAATGTATAAAGAATTTGAACGTTGCACGGCCTTTAATATATTACCAATATTATTATTAAACAATACATAATGTTAATGAATAAAAAAATAAAACCTGATGAGACAGATCCATAATATGAAGTATCAACATCATATTTTGCCATATATGTTGGTTGCTTTCCATAACCTTTATTCGGATGGTGATTAAATCCTATCAAGTTAAGAAC
This sequence comes from Artemisia annua, assembly GCA_014162995.1. Classification (NCBI taxonomy): domain Eukaryota; kingdom Viridiplantae; phylum Streptophyta; class Magnoliopsida; order Asterales; family Asteraceae; genus Artemisia; species Artemisia annua. The sequence goes on along the minus strand of LBNU01027774.1, from coordinate 70,819 downwards.
ATGTAATACTTAACAGCCGAATTAAAAGCACCATTTATACATGTTAATCAATTAAAACAAAACCATGTGAAGCAACTGTAAAATTGGACATATTGCTCTTACTGCTTTTACTTTCAACCCTCATATAATATTTATGCTTTGACACGCCTCTTGTTGTATAGTTTCCTATAGTTGAACTGCCTGGAACATTTTTTTTGGGTATTCTGGATGCTGTTATCAAGACACAATATTATTCATGTGCTTTTAAATTATGATATTTAAATAAGCATAAACAATTTACTTGCGCAACATTATGACACATAGACAGTCATCATACTGGCAACAATCAAACTGTAAAAGAGCAATACCTTCTAGCTGACTCACAGGAGTGTCATTTGCAAATAAATTTGTATCTAATGTGGGCGATTTTTTTTTCAGCAACATTAACTGAGGTAAATTAAAAAAAACATATTTGTTAAATCATTGCATGATATTAGTAACACAAAAATTAATATTAACATGTGTGATACAAAGATAATCAAAACACGATACCTTGAAATGTCTTGAAGGTGCATCACTCTTTAACCTGGATGAATACATCGCAGAGGTTTTATATTTACTACTCTTAACACCCTCTTGATAGTTGCCTGGTGTATTACTTGCAAAGATAGTTGTCTTCGGTGCAGATGTTTGTTTTTTAGAAGAGTCTACAAATGGAAATTTTTAGAAATTTATGACTTAATAAACTACATAACAAAGTCATCAATTAATAGCGACAGTTGTATAACAAACTTGATTGGTAAATGTTGTTTACCAATTCTGACATTCGATGCTATTCGTGGATGTGGAATACTTGAATCACTTTTATTGTTAACATCTGTCATTAAAATATATTAACTAAATTGTATGATTAGAGAATACAAAATATTAAGTATACTTAGGTTTGTAAAACATACCTATTACTCTTGTTGATGGCCTCCCTCTATGTCTGATTTTTAAATCATCTGGATTGTTAATCTCGATTGTTGAATTATTATTTTTTCCTGCAACTACTAAAAGGCGCAGTTAATAGCGATGGTAGACAATAGACATTGTTAGCATAAATAACAAATATGAACAAAACCAAATACCTTGTGATTGTCTTGTTGGTGTTCCACCTTCAAACATGGGCAGAATGGGCGCCGTGATCGTCTTGCTTTTATGATCTTTTATTAATGCAACATAAATAAAAATGAATACCAACACATACAAACATGTCTACAAATAATATAATAAAATATTATTACATTGTCCATCTGTTGTTGGTGTGTCATCTTCATACATGGAGTGACTGCGCGTTTTTTTTCTTCTTCTCATCATCTTTAACAAATGTAAATCAAAAAATATATCAATACAAAAGTGCTTCCAAGAAAAATTATAATGACGCAATAAGTAACCATCTTACCTTTAGATTGTCTTGCAGGTGCTCCACTTCCATTTGTTGATGCCAATTCTGATCTTGTTTTATTGTTGGACCCTTTAACAACTATAAAATTACAAGTATATTTAAACTAAATACATTTAAACTAAATTGTTTTATTGTTGGACCCTTTAACAACTATAAAATTACAAATATATTTAAACTAAATACATTTAAACTAAATTGTTGAGTGGTAATAAAATCGAACCCTAATACATTTACTATTAAAAGCAAACACTAATACCTTGTGGACGCATTGCTGGTATATCACCTTCAATATTGACGGACTCAATCTGTGTGTTTTGCTTTTTGGAACCTTTCAAAGTTGTAAAAATTAACACATACATATAACAAATACCTAATATCTCAAAATAAGTATATAAAATAATTAGCAATTCATATACCTGAAGTATTTTTTTTAAAGATTTTCTTCCCCTGTGATGCAGTTTCTTGTGGCTGCTTAAACCCTTAAAAATTTAAAATAACACGAATAAGAACATCAGTATAATAAATAAATATTACATCACAAATTTATGATGCCGAACAATACCTTGCAGAGAATTATTAGCAATTTTGCTTTTATTAGCATTAGAAAGCCGTAATGAATGCCTTTGTCATTGCATCTTTTATTCTCCTTCTGAATATCGTTTGTTTGTTTGAAGATGAATGATCGAATTTGTATATATATACTGCAAAATTAGGTTAATAATATTGAGGATCATGCTCATCCATAACTGTTTTAAATGTTTTAAAATATATCACAAAATCGTTTCTAAACTTATCACATAAAAAATCTTCCAATATACATTATAAATTAAGGGACATAATATTTTCCCTAAATTATTTGGTAACAAAATAAAAAAAATAATATAACAAAATCATTTCTAAACTTATCATGTTATCAATTTTTTTTTTAAAAAAATATATATATTTTAAACTTATCAAGGAATAAATATTACGTATAATGAATGGACCGCATCTTTTATTTTCCTTCTGAATATCGTTTGTTTGTTTGAAGATGAATGATCGAATTTGTATATATATACTGGAAAATTAGGTTAATAATATTGAGGATCATGCTCATCCAAAACTGTTTTAAATGTTTTAAAATATATCACAAAATCGTTTTAAACTTATCACATAAAAAATCTTTCAATATACATTATAAATTAAGGGACATAATATTTTCCCTAAATTATTTGGTAACAAAATAAAAAAATAATAATATAACAAAATTGTTTCTAAACTTATCATGTTATCAATTTTTTAAAAGAAAAATATATATATTTTAAACTTATAAAGGAATAAATATTACGTATAATGAATGGACCGGATATTGATAATATTGGATTTAGTTTGCTAAATCTTTAGCCATATATTTATTTTGTTTTCGGTTGTTGATCACAATCAATGGCTTGGCTCCATTGGTTAAAACGTTTTCATTGTATCCTAAACATGCAAGTTCGAATCTCACTATTGTCATTTTTTAAATCCGGATTTTAATAATAAATGATACAATGATACAATTAGGTCTAATAAATTTCGGATGGCATGCTTACATGGCATGTTGCTTACGTGGCGGTCCAGTGGCGTTGAGGTGGTGTTATGGATGCACATGTGGCATTAATGACGTCATGTACATCCAGTTATATATATGTTAGATATATATATATATATATATATATATATATATATATATATATATATATATATATATATATATATATATATATATATAAGTTTATATTAGCCGTTATAATTCCATTTTAATCCGTTTATTAAAGTTAACGAGTCACATTACTTTTCGAGTCACATTATCACGGGTTATATAACAACGATAAATCCAATGTCCATATCGGCTTGTCGCGGTCACACGAGACTAGAAAGTCTCGGCGACTCAAGACTTTGCACGAAGCAATACTATCGTCCTAGCAACAACTAACCAACTCCATCATTCACTTGCCGAGACCTCTAGGTCTCGGCTCCACCCCTTCGACCTAAACACAACAACGACAACAACAACAACTAACAACAAAACAACAACACAAATAACTCAACAAGAACAACGACAACTTCGGCAACAAGAACAACCAACCATCACCGAGACCTTAGTGGTCTCGGTTTCTACCTCTCGGCCAACACCCAATCAACGAAAACAACAAAAACTCGACACAAACAACAAACAACAACATCCACGACATCAAGAGCAATCAACATCAACCAAATCCGAATCCAAACACCCTCTCGGTAACAACCTCAACTCCAAATCCTTCACCACAATCTTCACCCAACCTAACTAGCCTAAACCCATCACTAGACCAATCCACAACATCACCATCGACCCAAAATCACCACTGCCGAGAGCCTAGAGCTCTCGGCCCAACCTACTCGACCACAAACAAACACAAACGAACCCAAAACATGATACCAAACACTTATTTAACCGTTTTTAACCTTTATAATTTCGTTATCATTAACAACTCGCGAACTCGAGGGTTCTTAAGTCGATACCGAGGTCAAAACACCACAAAAGTGGTGGGTTTACCCACCTTAGTACTCGGCTCAGTCAAGAACGCGAAGAAGATGAAAGGTGAGTGTAGATTCGATCCGATAACTCGAAGGAACAAGGTGTTAACGAAGGTATTATCGCACGTGGTTATGCTCGATAGATAGAGAATCAAAAATGGTTAAGTTTGGTGGTGGAGGTGAGTGTAAACGCGCCGGGGTGGTAGTGATATCGCCGGAAAATGTGACCGGTTTTTAGTGTGTGTTATGTGTGTGTGTTTGTCGGCAGGAGAGAGAGAGAGAAGAGAAATAGTAACCATAAAAATTTATTATAAGAGGTATATATAGGGGTGTGGGTGCCAAGGGGACTAGTAGCAAACCCTCGCACTCCCTCGGGGACCAAAGTTGTAAATATTTTAATATCTTTAACATATCGCGACCGGGATAAATAAAACGCGTTATAATTATTTTTCCGAACTTCCAGAGTTATTCTATCGACTTTAGAATCGTTTTTACATAGACTTTGGTTATAAATATGTATAACCTTTATTATTATTCGTTTACTTTCCATATTTTCACGTTTTCTCTATTTGTTGTGCCAAGACACGCAGTGGTACTTACTAGAAAACCACGGGATACTCACGACTCACGAAATAAAATAGATAAAATATATTAATAGCAAAACCCAAAATTACCAGTTGTCACAATCTTTGATCGTGATATTAAAAAATAGAATCAAACATAAATCGATTAAACAAAAAGAGATTTACCTTGTGATTGTTGTAGAAAATAGTAACGCTGAATCGATTTATACATGATGTTGTTGGCCGATTGTAGGTAGGATGCCTATTGCGGAAGATAGTGGCGGTTGTGGTTTTTCCGGCGACATAGAGAGGCAAGGATGGTGGCTAGGGTTTGAAAGGCAAAGATGAAGACTGAAATACATGAAACGGTTTTAGGGGTGTGGGTGGGATGCTATTTTTATGGAAGAATTAAAATACCTACTTTACCCCTAATTTAAACTTTTCTTTCAATATAAGCTACACATATTTTCAAAAATGCCATTTTGCATTGATATGTTGTACATTATGCATTATTAAGAGTAATAACGTGGTTCTCGCGGTTCTCACAATTTATTTGGTTCTGAAAAGAACCTCACACTATACATATATGTATATATATATATATATATATATATATATATATATATATATATATATATACGTGATGTGTATATATAATATATATAATATATAATATATAATATTATATATATATATATATATATATATATATTATATATATATTA
>LBNU01027774.1:52729-65379 GCA_014162995.1 Artemisia annua | reverse complement strand
ACACACATATATATATATATATATATATATATATATATATATATATATATATATATATATATATATATATATATATATATATATATATATATATATACACACACACACACACACACACACACATACTAGCTTTCAAAGCCCGCCCGATGGGCGGGCATGACTTATAACTATCGTTGAAATTTATAAGTTAACGTAAAATAAGATATAAACGTACCATTTTTATATTGAATTAATTAATAACGAAAATAAATGAGCGTTAACAATTATAAAACAATAAAAATATACAAAGTTCTTTGTAACATCATAGTATATGATTTAAACTAAAATATGAAATAAGTTACTTTTTACACGTTTGTAGTAGCATAGCTCGTCCGATGGGCGGGCGAGCCTTATGAATATCTTTGAAAACATTTATCGAATATAATAAAATAAAAGTTACAAAATGATCCGCCAGAACTCCGTCTATATCTTGTAAACTCAAATGTGAATTTATTAGTCATATTTTTAATTATATTCACTATAACCATAATTCCCAAAATATTGCTAAGAGTAGTGCTTTTATTTTTCATAGAGTTAGCTTTTATATTCAAAAAGGAGTGTGAGCTCACCTTGTGTCAAGACTCCCATCCAATTTTATGTAAAATTATTATGTTTCAATAAATATAATAATTCTATAAATAATACTAAACACTCTTTTATAAAGAAGGAGGGAAGTCCCCTAACACGCGACATGCAATTTTTTTAAAAAAAAAATTGTTTGTTCCATATCTTAAACATTGCACTTTCTCTTTTTGTTTGAGCTCTTCTTGTGGTTAGGTGTTAATAGCTGCATATCACGGCTACCAAAATTACCCATTAGTCTATTACCCAATCCGCTTGACCCAACATATATTTCACCTCTATTATGGAGTGTTAAAGTTGTATGCAAATCTTTTGTAAGTGTATGTCCCTAAAGAGTAGTCTGACGGTGGAAATTTTATTCGCTAAATCATGTACTCCAGTAGAAAACAAATTTAAAGAATTCATGTTTAGAATTCCTACATTGGATCTTGACGTAGTATATACTAAAAGAAATCTCATATACCAATCACATAAAACAGTTACGTTCAATCATTAAATTAAGGCCATAATAAAAATAAGATGGTATGGAAAAAAAAGGTTGTTGAGGCATGGAAAATTAATAATGGGTTAGCAGCCAAATGACCACAAAAGGCATCTGAATTCTTCCTTAGTCTAGCCGTATGCATCGGATGAGATCATTAACTTGCAATCTCACGAGAATCTCTTCAGGAATATCAAGGCAGACTCTATCATTGTCCTTTGCTCTAAACCAAATCGGAAAAAAAAAACTAATGTAAGGTGCCTTGTGTTTATATATATATATATATATATATATATATATATATATATATATATATATATATATATATATATATATATATATATATATATATATATATATATATATATATATATATATATATATATATATATATATATATATATATTCCTATGTGTATGTGGGCTGTATTATGGTTGATTTGTTTTGTTCCATCAAAACCACACTAAAAATGTCCATCTAAGGCCACCTATTGACGTAATGCTATGCACTAAATCAAAAATGTGATTTCTGCATACTTAATTCATTACAGAAAGCGTGTAAAAATTTAGTTTATTCACATATATGTAAAATTTAGTTACATTAAAGAAACCTTCATGAAACACCATATGGTTTGTTGTATGACTATCTGAAACATCATCAACATGAAGTTGACAATGATCGCGCTCTCAGAGGCAACTACTCACAGCCCCCACCTACAAACTCTTTGGCGCTTGTTGCTCAATCACATGTTCCGGTTCCACCATTACAACACAATGTTTATCATCCAGAACAGGCTTATCTCAACAACCCATCTCCGTATTCATCTTATGATTCCATAACGCACCCTCCTGCAAATCAATTTGCCTCATATGACAACAATGACACCTTGTCTACACCACTTACTGCTAATGATGACGATGGTGATGAGGACTTCAACAGTCTCAACCAAGGAATTGCACTCATTGCTCGGGCTTTCAGCAAATTCTCAAACAAGTCCAACAATCGTCTTCGTTCATCTTCAAATACAAGGAATCAAGCTGTCATTCACGATGGTCGCGTTGAGATTCAGAATCGCAACAGTAGCAGATTTGGATCGGGTGGTAATATGGGTAACTCTAATTCTGGACAACGGTTTAACAACAATGGAGGATTCAGGAACAATGGTGGTGTCCCTCAGAGAAAGGCAGAGATTGTTGACACATGGAATACTGAATCGGGGAATACGGTCATCAGATGCTATAACTGCAATGGAATAGGTCACTTGGCAACTGCATGTCCATCACCAAGAACTCAAGGAAGTAAGTATCACAAACAGGCATTACTCCTTGCTCTCAAAGATGAAGCCCGCAGCAACACGAATGCAAATGACAACAGCTTCATGGCTAATGCACATTCCGATGATGACATGGAAGATTTGGAAGCTGCTGTTATGCTGATGGCCAACATGCATGAACTCCACATAAGTGACTCAGGCCCAGTTTATGACACCGATGGTCTTTCTCATGTAACTTGTAGTCCCTCGCACATTTCAGGTCTATATTTTAACTATTTTATGTCTAATAATGTTACTTTTAATTACACTTATAATTAATCTCGAAAGTTTAATCGTGTAAAATTTCTTCACGACCAACACAAGACTAGGATAAGTCTATGTGTTCAAAATATTCATATTTCGCCAATAGTCATATATTATGTGAACTATTGTCATTTTGTCATTTTTACGTGAGCATTTTATCTCTTACGTAATACGTGTGCTCAAACCTACGTTATTAGATTTTAACAATATAAGCACACTCCGTTAGGCTTATCACACCTTTAATATACTTAGTTGAAGTATATTGATAAGTTTAGACATTTTTATAAGCATTCCATTTTTATATTGCCCGGTTTTAAGTTTTGGGATTTAACGGTTTAACATTAGTAATTATCGGGACCAAACTATACTCCGTAGGAGCCTTACTTCACTATGAAGCAAGTTAATATAAACTCACCACCTCATAAGCATGAGGTGGCGTGGAAGTATTACTCACCAAGACCACATGGCCCTTGATGAGCTTACTATACGTCTAAGAAAGCAACATAATTATATTTTAACTTTCATTTATAACTTCACTGCTAAGAATACTCTTGCAAAGTTACCAAATTTCTCTTGTCTCACCTCATATTGCCGTACAAAATATATAACACCACCATCATCATTAGTTAATTTTAAGCTTAAAGTACAAGAGCAAAGATGAAGACAATGGTGTATCCTACTTAGATAAAGAGTTGTTTTAGTGATTCCAAGGCTAGTTTAAGAGCTACACGAGAAGATTAAAGGCTGAACTTAAGTTGTCTTTGAAGTACCTAGCTCAAGGTGATAAGAATTTGCAAGGAATCAAGTGGTAGAAGGCTTGAAGACTTAGGATAGTTGTCCTTAAACTTCTGTTACTTTCATCCAATCTTTTTGTAAGATTGTCGTTAAATTTTTATGTTCTCCTTCATTTTTGATTTTTCATGTTTTGAATAAGTTGTATATGTTGTTAAGACTTGGTTTGATGTTGTACAAAGCTAAACACAAGGCAAAACATAAGTTAGACTTGTTAGAAATTTGTTTTGGTACAACCAGGAAGTAACTAGTAATCTTGTTAAGTTTTGACATAAGTTCATGAGTCATAGATTTGAATGACCTTAATAAGCTGTTAGAGGAACTAAAAAGGGTAGAACTTGAGCTTTTGAATCACTTAAAAAGGGCTTGTAGCTAGAAAATTATGGCTAAATGAAGGTTACTAGATAAAAACCAGATGCTGGAACTAAAAGTTTTCTGAAGTAATCTTAAATCACGAATTAGACCCATTTCTGGTCCGAATCATGGAAAGTGTAAAATACGAAAGTTTCTCAGAATGATGTTTTAATTAAGACAACGCGGACAGTTTAGCCTGAAAGTGAGAGACAAAGGCTAGAAACTGCAAAAGCTAACTAGACCTGTATAAGACAGAAAAACAGGCATAGCTAAAGACTTTTGGTAGCTTTTTGACCTCTTGAGGCTGAGACAGACCAAGAATAAGCCAAGGCTGTTGCCTCAAGGCCTTCTAAGCCGAGACATAACAACGGCTATGGTCTTGATTGATGTCTCAAGGTTGGCCGCATGACTAGTTTGGGATTTGATGACCCGAAACTTATTATTGAGATTTGATCATTTATTTTACTCATTTCCCGACCTCGAAAACTTATAGAAAATGACCATATCACATATTAGCTATATGAATATTACTTTTACAAGTCACAACCTTGACTTGATTCACGAAAATTGTATCAACTATTATGGCATATAAGATACATGTACAACATCTTAAATCAAGTCAATAACTTTACATATACTTGTACACTAATATCTTACTCTATACTAAGACACGATCACTATACTCTCATAGGTTATCTTTAAAGATCGTGGTCTCACCATACACTATCTGTTGCTATTATCCACTACTAAATACTACGGTGAGTTCATAGCCCCAACTTTTACTTAAACATTTTTATAAACTTTTGGGGGAGATACATGCCAAAACTTTTATTTACGGACAATTATTGCTAAATTGTATGCTTTCCTGATTATATATTATTGCTTGTGTCTAAGTTCCCTTATGCCACAAGTCCCCCACATCATGGACCATTAATCACTTGCGAGTGAACGCTGATATAGTAGATAGGCCTATCAGGATTGACGAGTCCCGTTTGTGTTAGCTGGATAAGTAACCAAACGTACTATATTTGTAACTCTAGGTATTTGGCAAGTACCTACACGGGGCCATTATTATCATATATATCATTGTTGATATATACCGTCTGTTTGAGTGCCATGAGCTTAGATGCAATAATATACTTACCCGATGATTGTATTCGTTGCAATTATCACTTTAACTCTGAAAACTAATTGTCCATTATTTAAACCTATGAATTCACTCAACTTTTGTATTGACTTTCGGCATGTTTTATCTCAGGTCCGTAAGATATATCTGGCACACAGGTGAAGGCACACGGAATGGATATTTTGAAGACTATGCATATTATCATTCGATAACGTCTTAAACTTATTATGTACATTATGGGACCTCTACTCTGATATAATGAATAAATTCGAATGATAATGTATTTTAAAAAGTCTCATTTTAGAGTCGTTTTCTGTATTTGTACTTTGTGTTAATAAGTAATACCCTTGTTTAGCTTCCGCTGCTATACGAGACTAGGGGTGTTACAAAATCCCCATCATCCATCTAGTTTGATCTAATGGTGGGGATTAACCTAAGATTAAATATGAAAACTTAAGTCCATGTCTTTTTTTTTTCTTTGTCTTTTGTCTTTATTATTATTATTATTATTATTATTATTATTATTATTATTATTATTATTATTATTATTATTATTATTATTATTATTATTATTATTATTATTATTATTATTATTATTATTATTATTATTATTATTATTATTATTATTATTATTATTATTATTATTATTATTATTATTATTATTATATTATAAACATCACTTTACTAGAAATACAAATGATTTACAAGAATTTAGTGGGAAACCGAGACTGGGCTCCCACTCTTCATACGTTTTCGTCCGTTTTTTACTTTCGTCCATTTTTAGACGTTTTTGTCTGTTTCAAGACGTTTTTGTCCGTTTTTATATGTTTTCGTCCGTTTTCGCCCGTTTTCATACGTTTTTGTCTGTTTTCTTATGTTTACGTTCTATTTCATACATTTTCATCCGTTTTCGTTCATTTTAATACGTTTTCATCTGTTTTCATCCGTTTTCTTTTATTTTTGTCCATTTTTCATACATTTTCGTCCGTTTTCAGTCGTATTTTTACGCTTTCATACATTTTCTTCGGTTTTCTTACGTTTTCGTCTATTTTCTTATGTTTTCATATGTTTTCTTACGTTTTCGCCCATTTTCGTCCATTTTCATACGTTTTCGTCCGATTTCTTACGTTTTTGTTCATTTTCATACGTTTTTGTCCGTTTTCTTTCGTTTTCGTCCATTTTTCATATGTTTTTGTCCGTTTTCATACGGTTTTTATGCTTTGATACGTTTTTCTCCGTTTTCCTACGTGTTCGTCCTTTTTCTCACGTTTTCGTCCGTTTTCTTGCGTTTTCGTCCGTTTTCTTACGTTTCTGAATATTACAAGTGATATTCAGAATATCACTTGTGATTTTTTGAATATCACTTGTGATTTTCTTATGTTTTTGTTCGTTTTCATACGTATTCGTCCGTTTTCTTACGTTTTCATCCGTTTCTTACGTTTTTGTCCATTTTCATATGTTTTTATATATCACAATTGATATTCAAATTATCACTTGTGATTTTCTGAATATCACTGGTGATATTCTGAATATCACTTGTGATTTTCTGAATATCTATCGCTTGTGATTTTCTAAATATCACTTTTGATATTCTGAATATCACTTGTGATTTTCATGTTATAAAACATTAGTTGAAAATCACTTGTGATATTCAGAAAATCACTTGTGATATTCATAATATGACTTGTGATATTCTGAATATTACAAAATATCACTTATGATATGTGGTACTCAGAATATCACTTGTGATATTCTGAATATCACAGAATAGCACTTGTGATATTCAGAATATCACATGTGATATTCTGAATATCACAGAAGATCACTTGTGATATTCTGAATATCACTTGCGATATTCAAACTATCACTAATGATATTTAGAAATAAATGAAAACGTCTGAAAATGGCCAAAAACATTTGAAAACAGACAAAAATGAATGAAAACGGACGAAAACGTAAGAAAACAAATGAATATATATGAAAACGTATGAAAGCGTAAAAACACGTATGAAAACGGACGAAAACGTATGAAAAATGGACGAAAACGAAAGAAAACGGATGAAAATGTATTAAAACGAACGAAAACGTATTAAATCGGATGAAAATGTATGAAAAAGTAAGAAAATAGACGAAAATGTATGAAAACGGACGTCAACGGCGAAAACCTAAGAAAACGGACGAAAACGTATGCAAACGGACAAAAACGTATGAAAACGGACGAAAACGGTCCAAGACGTAAGAAAACGGGCAAAAACGTATGAAAACGGACAAAAGCATATGAAAATAGATGAAAATGTATGAAAACGTATGAAAACAGACGAAACGTATGAGAGCGGGGGGGGGGGGGAAGAAAAGAAAAAAGAAAAAAGAAAAGAAAAAAGAAAAGAAAAAAGCGTGAACTAAAAAAAGAACACGTGAATTTAAAAAAAATTGAATAATGAGGAATACAAAGACGTACGAAAACGGAGAAAAACTTATAAAAACGTACAGAAACGTATAAAAATGAATAAAAGACGAAAACGTACAAAAACGGACAAAAATGAACTGGGGTTATTTTAAAGGAAAATAGGTGAAAATAAAAAAAGAGTGTTTTGTAATTTGTGTATTAAAGTTGGAAATAGGAATTTTGTGTTTTGTAGAGAATTTTATTGGAAACGCTAATTTGAACGCGATTTTTGTTTTCTTTGTTTTCCACAAAACATTTTATGGAAAACAAGGGTGTTTTCCCTCAACTAAACGCACCCTAAGAGTCTCGACTCCATCACATCTTCATTATGCGATATAGTTCCTAAATAGCACTTTTTAATTTCTTGGTGGCTGTATGTATGAAAAAAAAATTCTTAGACAATTTCATGCACAAGAAAAAAAAATAGTTAATGTTATATCTTTTGAATTCCACAATTATGTCTTTTTTGTATCTAACAGAAATTTCATCATACTTTCTAAGAAAGCATGGAAGTTAAAATCAGCCATAGACTTTGAGTTCAAAACTTACGTTTGGGGGTTCTACTCGGAAAATACGAGCATATATTGACGGTGAAAACTATGAGTTATATCACTTTCTTGGTCTATATAAGAGAGTTAAATTGATTGAAATTATTTAAAAATATGCAATGACACATTAAGTCCTCTTATATTAACAAAATGAAAATATACGTGTAAGTAAAGAGAAAAGTTCAAATGCTTACTCTTATTTTGGTGCTTACCAAGAGACAAATCCCCATCATCCATCTAGTTTGATCTAATGGTGGGGATTAACCTAAGAATACACGTTGCCAAAGAATACACGTTGCTAAGGAATACACGTTGAAGTATACAAAAACAAGTTTACACATTAAGACACATATCGTAATAAAGTTACACATCATGTCCAAAAAGTATAAAAAGCATAGTGTAGCATAATAGTATAAATATTTTGAGTATTTATAACTAAAATCAAATAGTTGAGCATATATCTCCCCCGAATAGTTTAAAACTAGTATTAAAAGAGTAAGAGAGGGGCTATGACTCACCTGATAATTACTGATAAATGATACTAGCAAATGATACTAGCAAATTGGGCAGCGCTTCCGCATCTAAATTCCAGAATCCATTTCCTAAACCTCAAGAACCTCTAAATCACCTCAAATCAACCCAAAAACTATCCCAATCACTCACATAATAAAAACTCACCCTTAGAATTAGCCGATCTATCTTTGCCAGAGTTTCAAGAAATTTCTGAGAAGCACAGCTCCTATCCACCATTGTGTAGCTTTTAATCCAACCGTGGAAACACAAAATAAACTTAATTTTTACGTAGAGAATACTTATTTCATCAACTTATCTGTATAACTCAGAGCTCGAAAATCAAGTATGGAGTATATATGGGGGTTGAAGGTGGCGCACCAAGGAGAAGGAGGAGGGAGACGACACCCGTAAAACACCAAATAAGCAAAAACAAAAACATCTCTTCTTCTTGAGATGCGGATATCTCTGTCGCATTTGGTCCTCTCTTTCCCAGGTGTATTCAGGCCCTCGGCGAGAATTCCAACGTACCTTGACAATGGGGATTCGACTTTGTTTCAACTGTTTGACCTCACGGTCCATTATTTCAACAGGTTCTTCGATGAAATGTAGTTTGTCATCAAGTTTGATCTCGTCGAGCGGAATGACAAGGCTTTCATCGGATAGACATTTCTTAAGATTTGACACATGGAAAGTATTATGGATTCCACTTAATTCTTGAGGTAGCTCAAGTTTGTATGCTACCGGACCAATCCTTTCCAGAATTTTGAATGGTCCAACGTATCGTGGACTCAGTTTTCCACGTTTTCCAAAACGAATTACGCCTTTCCAAGGCGAGACTTTTAGCATAACCCTGTCTCCAACCTGAAATTCTAAGGGTTTTCGCCTAGTATCAGCATAGCTTTTCTGGCGATCTCTAGCAGCTTGTAGTCTGCTTTTGATCTGAATAATCTTTTCAGTTGTGTCCCGTACAATCTCTGGACCTGTGAGTTGGACATCGCCAACCTCATTCCAGCAAACGGGAGATCGACACTTTCGACCATACAGTGCCTCGAAAGGTGAGGATTTAAGACTGGAATGATAGCTATTATTATAAGAGAATTCGACTAAAGGTAAATGGTGATCCCAACTTTTACCAAAGTCAATGATACAAGCTCGTAGCATATCTTCCAAGGTTTGTATGGTTCTTTCGCTTTGACCGTCGGTTTGCGGATGATAAGCAGTACTCATGTCTAGCTTAGTTCCAAAAGCTTTCTGGAGTGACTGCCAGAAATTTGAAGTGAATCTGCTATCTCTATCTGAGATGATCGAAACTGGCACACCGTGCCTAGAAACTATTTCCTTGAGATACAGCTTGGTCAGCTGGTTCATATCATATGTTTCTTTGATTGGATGAGTGACTTGCTTTGGGTGTGGACAACGTGGGCATTTCAGGAACCATTGCCCCCAAAACAATGGCCAGCAAGAAGGCGGAGCTCGTGGTAGGGTTTATGCTCTGGGTGATAAAGATGCACAGCAGGATCCGAACGTGGTTACGGGTACGTTTTTACTCAATAACCATTATGCCAAAATCTTATTTGATTCGGGAGCTGACAAAAGTTTTGTATCTACTGCATTTGCATCTTTACTTGATATTGTACCCACTACATTAGACACCACATTTACCATCGAGTTAGCAAATGGCAAATTTGAAAACACCAACACTGTGCTTCAAAACTGTACACTAAACTTTTTAGATCATCCATTCAAAATTGACCTTATGCCAATAGAACTCGGAAGCTTCGACGTTATAATTGGTATGGAATGGTTATCGCAACATAATGCGAACATCATCTGTGGCGAGAAAGTTGTACATATTCCTATCGATAATGAAACCTTGGTTATCCGAGGGGATCGAAGTGGAACTCGCCTAAACATCATTTCTTGCATTAAAACTCAAAGGTACATTAAGAAGGGATGTTATGTCTTTTTAGCCCACATAACGGAGAAGAAGACAGCGGAGAAGCGACTCGAAGATGTACCCATTGTACGTGATTATCCTGAAGTTTTTCCCGAAGACTTACCTGGACTCCCACCACCTCGACAAGTGGAGTTCCAAATTGAACTAATGCCAGGTGCTGCACCAGTTGCTCGAGCACCATATCGCTTAGCTCCTTCAGAAATGCAAGAGTTATCCAACCAATTACAAGAACTTACGGATAAAGGGTTTATACGACCAAGCTCATCACCGTGGGGAGCTCCAGTCCTATTTGTTAAAAAGAAGGATGGATCCTTCAGAATGTGCATCGATTACAGGGAGTTAAATAAACTAACTATAAAGAACCGCTATCCACTTCCAAGAATCGATGATCTTTTCGACCAACTCCAAGGTTCAAGTGTGTATTCCAAGATTGATTTACGATCAGGATATCACCAACTTAGAGTTCGAGAAGAGGACATTCCAAAAACGGCATTCAGGACTCGTTATGGTCACTACGAGTTCCAAGTTATGCCATTCGGTCTAACCAACGCACCAGCAGTATTCATGGATCTTATGAATCGAGTGTGTAGACCATACTTGGATAAGTTTGTGATTGTATTTATAGATGACATTCTAATTTACTCTAAGAGTAAAGAAGAGCACGAAACACATCTCAAGCTAATCCTAGAACTGCTCAAGAAAGAAGAGTTATACGCCAAGTTCTCTAAATGTGAATTTTGGATCTCAACTGTACAATTCTTGGGCCACGTAATTGATAGTCATGGTATTCACGTAGATCCCGCAAAGATCGAGTCCATAAAGAATTGGGCTGCCCCTATGAATCCAACGGAAATACGTCAATTCTTAGGACTTGCTGGATATTATCGTAGGTTCATTGAAGGTTTTTCCATGATAGCAAAGCCTTTGACTAAATTGACTCAAAAGGATGTGAAATTCAATTGGGGCGAAAAAGAAGAAGAAGCGTTTCAAATTCTAAAGGAGAAATTGTGCAGTGCACCTATTTTAGCCTTACCAGAAGGCAGTGACGACTTCGTCGTGTACTGTGATGCCTCGCATAAGGGTTTGGGAGCAGTCTTAATGCAAAGACAGAAAGTGATAGCTTACGCCTCTCGACAACTTAAAAAGCACGAGAAAAACTACACCACTCATGACTTGGAGTTAGGATCAGTCGTTTTTGCTCTCCGAATTTGGAGACATTATCTCTACGGCACAAAGTGTATAGTATACACGGATCACAAAAGCTTGCAACATATTCTAGACCAGAAGGAGCTAAACATGAGACAGCGCCGCTGGTTAGAATTACTAAGTGATTATGATTGTGAAATCCGTTATCACCCGGGTAAAGCAAACGTCGTTGCAGATGCTCTAAGTAGAAAAGAACGACTCAAGCCTCTAAAGGTGAGATCATTGGGAATGATGATCGTGTCACCACTCCCCTCACAAATCCTTGCAGCACAAACTGAAGCTATCAAGGAAGAAAACCGACCCAAAGAAAATCTCTACGGTATGTTAGAGAACAAAAACGGTTTTGTAAAGCGTTCCGATGGAATGTTATGCTTCAAAGACAGAAGTTGGATACCACTCTATGGAGGTATACGGGATTTGATTATGCATGAATCGCATAAGTCAAAGTATTCCATTCATCCGGGGTCCGACAAAATGTACCATGATCTCAAAAAGCTATACTGGTGGCCTAACATGAAGGCCAGCATTGCTGAATATGTTAGTAAATGCTTGACTTGTGCTAAGGTCAAGGCTGAGTGTCAAAAACCGTCAGGATTACTACAACAACCCGAGATTCCTGTATGGAAATGGGAAAGAATCACGATGGATTTCATTACTAAATTACCCAGGACACCGAGCGGTTATGACGCCATTTGGGTAATTGTTGACCGTCTAACAAAATCTGCTCACTTCATTCCAATCAAAGAAACATATGATATGAACCAGCTGACCAAGCTGTATCTCAAGGAAATAGTTTCTAGGCACGGTGTGCCAGTTTCGATCATCTCAGATAGAGATAGCAGATTCACTTCAAATTTCTGGCAGTCACTCCAGAAAGCTTTTGGAACTAAGCTAGACATGAGTACTGCTTATCATCCGCAAACCGACGGTCAAAGCGAAAGAACCATACAAACCTTGGAAGATATGCTACGAGCTTGTATCATTGACTTTGGTAAAAGTTGGGATCACCATTTACCTTTAGTCGAATTCT
>LBNU01027774.1:3877-14868 GCA_014162995.1 Artemisia annua | reverse complement strand
TTCACAAATTGGACTTTGAACTTGGGAATCTTCGTGTAATCGCATGTGCTCCATTTTCTTCACTTTTCCCTCGTTTTTCCTACATTTGGCTACATATGCTACAAAAACATACTTTGATACGATTTAGTTGCAAAAGCATATAAAAGTAACCAAATAACATGCATAAAAACATTAATAACCCTTCTAAAAACATGTTAACTTTGAGCGTTATCAGTGAGCAATAGAGTTAACCAACTTTGACCTACAAGAAGCTCTATGTTGTTTCCCTTTAAGACAAGCAACACAGGTTTGATCATTTTCAAATCTTTTCTGAGGCAAGCCTCTTACCAAACCATCTTTAACAATCTTATTAATGGTTTTGAAGTTAATATGACCAAGTCTTCATAGCATGGATTCATCCACTGTGGCCTTTGCAAGCAAGCAAGTATAATCATTTTTAGCAACTATGTTGTTCATATCAAAGCTATATAAATTGCCTTTTCTAGGGATTTTAAGAAGGATCTGACTCTCATCAGGCATCTTGAAATCCTTAGAAAGGACATAGCACATTTCTTCAGTAAAAAGAACATTGCTTTTCTTGTTACATGTTAGGATCATAGTTTTCAACTATTCAGTCAAGTCTCGGTCATTTCAGTAAATGTAATAGGTTGCTAGAATTATCATTATTAGCTACGTTATTTAATTACTCGTATGGTTAATGTTTATGTCCAATAAGGTATCCAATGGGCCTTGAAGCCCACGACTTAGATGATAGGGAAGGAAGGGAGTGTTGCCCTATCCCTCTCCTATAAATAGGACACCATTTATCTCATTATATTTGTTGGTTAATTTCATATCTTAAGGAAACTCTTGTTCTTTCATCTTTCATATTGATCTTAATCAACCAAGTCTAATTCTCATCTCATTTCTCTCATTTGAATACATTTCTCTCATTTGAATACTTGTGTTTACTAATATGGTGACCTAACAAGTGGTATCAATCGCTAGAAGAAGGTGTAGTTTATTTTTTTTGTGTTATTCGAACCAAAAATTTGTTTTTTATCTCGTAAGAATCAAAAAGTTTGCAACTTTCTTGCTTCTTTTGTGTTTTTATCACATATTTGCTTACAAACTTGTGTTAGAAACCAAAACAAACAACAAAGTTTCAAAATTTTTGGGTTTTTTAAGATTCGTATAAACTTGTACTATTTATCGAAAATTTTAAAATTTTTGTTAAAAAGTTCAAGTTTGCAACTTTCATTAAGATTTCATCATTTTAATGCTAGTTTTACAAGAATNGGTTTTTGTTTTTTTTTTGTTTTTTTTGTTTTTTTTAATATGTTTTGTAAATTTTTGTAAAGTTAATTTTTTTTAATAAATTATCCAATTATAAACGTTCATTTATTAGCAAAATCTTATGTATATCTATACTACTATATAAAGCATTTAAGTTGTGGGCTCCATCAAAAATTAAGATAAGGAGCTCCAATTATGTAGTTACATGTGTCATTTTTCAACTAAAAAATTAGCTTTTTTTTTTTTAAAGAAAAATGATTTGTAAGCCTAAAACAAGAACCTAAATTTAGACCTAAGAATTTGATTGATGCATTTGAAAAAGTGGTTGGTGTAAAAGTACGAGAGAGAACAAATGTATTACACTTGTCATTAAATGAATGGATTAGTTCTAACTTTAGGTCTACTTGTTAGGCTTATATATAAATATCTTTTGATATATTTATTTTTTTAATGATCTAATTTCACCATATTTTTTAAAATTTTGTGCTCTTTAATTCAACATCCATTTTGATATATTTTTATAAGTTTTTAGTTTTTGCATTTTTAATGGGTTATTTTGATTTAAATTTTTACAACTTTAACCTTTATTTGAACCAATACAAACTTGATTCGTCAAAATTTTAACTTTTTGGGGAGTGTTTGACGGGTAAAAAATTGTGAGGGTCTTTATGCGAGAATAATAATGTCACGGAAAAGTTACGAGAAACCCAAACAAACCACATACAACGAACACATATACTTTCGGAGTGTTGTGTAACGAATTCACTAAGTATGTACGGAATTGTGAGAGAGTTTGATTAGCAATTCATTCATTATATTTCTATTATAACTATATTTTTTCGCCGCCGCTGTGCGCGGGTATCCAACTAGTATAATATAACATGTACAGCTACTTAATGGTCTCAAATAATGTTTTTGCATGTGTAAACAGGGTAATGATGAGACACAACAACATAGAAATGACATTATGAAAAAAAATTGGACGCAATCTATTGCCATAAAACTTTCTATTCATTGAAAGCAATACTTGGACATAGATATTACCGGGGCTGTTTCTTTTTTTTTTTTGTATGGGGAAGGAATAGTGGGGTCCACATCTATATTAGCATCTTAATGAGGAGATGTTAGTATTTTTTGGCTTGTGGATATAGAGGAAGTAAGGGAAAACTAGTGGATCCTACTTAAAATGAAATATTATTAAATGTTATATGGACCCACTCCCTTAGCTAAGGGAAAAAAGAAACACAAACGTTTGATATCCCTACATTACAGGCTTGAAATTGGGACGCAATGCATATAAGGGTGAGCATCGGTCCGGGACCGGACCGGACCGGACCGGACCGACAAGACCGAAGACCGAATTAAGGTAAAAACCCGGACCGAGACCGAGACCGAATGTGGTCGGTCCGGTCCGGTCTTCGGTCGGTCCGGTCCAAATAGGCAAGATTTGGCAAGTTTTTTCGGTTTTTTGGTCGGTCCGGACCGGACCGAACCGGACCGAAGACCGAATTAGCCAAAAATCCTAGACCGAGGACCGGACCGAATGTGGTCGGTCCGGTCCGGTTCGGTCCGGTCCGGTCGGTTTTGTCGGTCGGTCCGGTCCATCCGGTCCGTTTGCTCACCCCTAAATGCATATATTGCTGGTGTGTATGAAGCTGGGCCACAACCTATTGTTACCAAATTTTCAACACCTACGGTTTGTTGCTAGTCCCATGTGACACTATATATCAATGTTTTAAAACCCGGGTTGACCCGGCAGGTTCAACCGGTTGAACCGTGAACCGGCTCAAAGACCGGTCCGGATGTGACCGGGTTTTTGCTTGTTTGAGAACCGGATTGAACCACCGGTTTTTCGTTGACCCGGGTTGACCCGGTTTAATAAACCCGGCCGGGTCAAGACTTTTTATCGAAAAATCTAACAAAATATATATTCTTTTTCCATCAATAGTTCTAAGTTTAATTTGATACGTTCAAGTGGTGAGGAATAGTGTTAGTTAAAATTTTGTAAAATCGTAAATTAGAGTTATAAATTATTTTAAAAACACCAATTAATTTAGTTTAACATTGACTCTTATAATTTAGAATGCAAATATTTGTGATGTTATTATAGATATAAAACTTAAAAACAAAGTTTAATGTTAGAGTCCCAATTTTTTTCACTAGTTTAACTAAATGTAGGAATAAAGTCGGATAAATCATGAAATAATGCAACACTACATATTTAATAAAGAAAAAAGTATATATAAGTATAGAACCGGTTCGACCCGGCGGTTCAACCGGTTGAACCGGTGACCCGGTGCACCGTTGAATAAAACGGGTCGATAGAAAAACCGGGTTTTAAAACATTGCTATATATACCACACTAATACTACCTCCGTCCCATATTAAATGTCCACTTTGAATTTTCAAACTTTGACTCTAAATATTTTTTATTGTGTTACATAATACATGATGCTAAATATATGTATAAATTGAGTTTTAAATGTATTTTCGTTAGATATAATTTTCATCAAGTGTTATATAATACAAACCAATATATTTAAGGTCAAAGTTGAAGTAAAAAGACTTAAAAATTCAAACGTGGACATTTAATATGGGACGGAGGGAGTAACACATTAGGGTTTTACCCTTTCTTCTTCCTCTTGAAGCCGCGCCCCCACCTCACCTTTTCCGGCCGTTTTCCGGCCAAACCAAGCACCACCACCTCGCGTATAATTACACCGCCACCACCACCATATTCTCCACCTCTTTTCCTTCATTTTGGTGTAGCTCACAGGCCACGAATCACCTCCAAACACCCCATTCTTTCTGTTTCCTTGCTCATCGAAGACCGAAGGTAGGAAACCCACCTCTCTTCGTCGCTTACACGACGGTGGGATTAAGACACTCACGCTTTCTGTNGAAGGATTTGTCTTGGACAACTCTAGTGAGCATACTTCAGAAGATCCTCATACTCATCAAACGATTATGCAACAGTTTGAACAACTCGGTGTGTCATCCACTGCACTTACTTGTGTACCGTCTAAAGCATCACAACCTACTCCTAAAAGCAGTGCCTACTATCTTCAGAAGTACCTCTCAGCTCTCAGAGATGAAGCAATTGCACGTAATCAACAACTGTGACAACCCGCGTTTTCAGGACATTTCTTCAATTTTACTATTCACAAGTTACTATTCATCATTTACTATTCACCGATCACTATTCATCATTTTACTATTCATCATTTTCGGAGTTTGTTTGTGATTCTAAGAAGCGTTACTATTCACATGACACTATTCATCCCGGGAGAAAAACACTATTCATGATCATCATGCATCATCACGTAAACCTAGTTTACGGGTAATCAAATTCAAGCAACCGTTGAGTTTAGCTTCGAATTCATTCATCATCAGTTAGAATACATCATATAGACTAGAATTAGTCTGCACCTCATCAGTAACATCATCAGTACGTTAGATCATGCACGGATATGCATCATTGCAGTTACGTATGTTTAAATGTTTAAATAACATTACCACTCAGTTTTTACTACCAACATACATGATACTCCC
The DNA here is from genome assembly GCA_014162995.1 of Artemisia annua. Classification (NCBI taxonomy): domain Eukaryota; kingdom Viridiplantae; phylum Streptophyta; class Magnoliopsida; order Asterales; family Asteraceae; genus Artemisia; species Artemisia annua. The sequence goes on along the minus strand of LBNU01027774.1, from coordinate 10,041 downwards.
GTCGACGATCCTAAAATATTTTTATACTCATTATTATGATATAAAAATTATATTATTAATTTACCCGGTGTTTTGAGACCCGTTTCTATATTTTACGTATACGCTAATAATTTCGTCGGATTACGATATTTTAACATGATATTTATTTTAACACCCGATTCTCGTCAGGAATGAAATTTTATAATTTTTACAACGTCGTTATATCTCATTTGGTACCGTTAAATTTTATTTCTGGCAAACTCGGTACCCGGTATCACCTAAACTACACAATATCTATCAATAATACACCAAAGTCAAGATTTTGTTTGCAAAAATCTTCCATTCCCATCCCATTTATACGCCTCCCCCATACCATTGTCTTACACTTTGACAAAGATTCACCAAATTCATTTATGGCTAGTCATTCATGTCTCCATAAAAATCTATTCCTAATATTTCAAGTAAACATACAACACATAGTAGCAAGTGAAAAACAAAAATGATATCTCTTTCTCTCTAGCTCCAAACCCACGGCCACACCACAAGAACAAGGAAGAAACCAAGATTTTTCAAGTTCAAATTGTAATCTAGTCTCTTTAGTGTTCCTTGTTAGGATTTTGAAATAAAAATCCCAAGGTTCTTTAAGTTTTTCATTCAAATCATCTCAAAACATCAAGTAAGTTTCAAGTAAACTTTTCAATCTTTTCATACTTCATTTAATATACTTTGATGTTTTAGTAGCTAGCTATGCAAATAAATATGTAATACATACCACTTATTGTTTATTTTTATTTATAAACATAGATCTACAATTTTTACTAGCAATCTCATTAGATCCACTAAAATTAGTGATGTCTAGGAACCCATGACACCCTAAGAAGGAACATACCACTTTATTCACTTTTCTTCATAAACACTAGATCTATAAATTTTATAACAATCCCATGAAACCCACCAAGGTTGGTGATGCTTAGGACCCCATGACACCCTAAGAAGGTGTATGGTAGGATTGAGTATTTGTGGAGTTGAATTGAAGTAGTTTGGTTAAGTCTTGAACAAGTTAGAACCAAGAAAATGAGTTATAAACACTATATAATAAGGTTCTGTCTATTTTTGCAAAACGTGGGAAAATCAGTAGACCTGGGGTCTTTTTGGCTTAAAGATTTAGAAAATACATTCCGAGACGAAACTATGGCCGAAAACGGGGATAAAAACGAGTTAATAACGAAGGAGATATGGTTTTCCGAAGTTTAACGACGAAAACTTATTTTCAGAAAAATAGCTTGCTGTATGGAAACTTTTGTTGGGCAAAATGAGTCGTTTAACGTAACCTAGCTAAGCGGAACTACTAAAAATGTGATAGTACATGTTTATACGATTCCGGGGATATAAAGAACACGGAAAACGAGTTTATAACGACCAAGATATACGCGTTTAAAACCCGGCGAAACATATATAAGTTTGACAGATTTTATATAACAAATACTCTAAGTGTTGAAAAACTATATTTTCAAGTGACTACATTGCAAGCCATATTCCTTTACCTATCGAGACCCGTATGGTCAAAATTTAAATGATACGACTTCTAGACATTGTTGCAAGGTTTTCAAAAACGCCAAGCTCCTGTTTTAACACACAACGTACATTACTTCGTGACTAGTTTTACCAAGTCATTGGACCTATTTTCTCAAGTTTAGAAAATGTTACTTTTGCAACGTAAACCTTATATTTGCCGATAGAACACCAAATAAGGATTGTGGNGACTTGAACATTAGCAACCATTTAAATATTAAGGAATTTCCTTGACAAAATTTCCTAGTTTATTTCTAAATTACTTTACAAACATATATGGGTGATAAATGGAATTACTAAAATACGTACGATACATATTACAAAATCCTAAGACGACTTATATATTTCTAGGTCGTTGTTGAATTATTCTCGCATAGAAACTCATTTCCATTACTCGGAGTACGTGATTACTACCGGTGAGTTCATAACCCCTACTTTTACTTGTTTTACGACTGTTTTGGGGGAAATACATGCTCCTTACTATTAAAATCCAATGCTTGTTTTACTTGAACGCGATTCATTCTCTCAAACATTACTGGATGGTTGAAACACTGGATTTATTACTTGAATACATTATGAATTACTTATTCCATCCTTGATTTCTTTCTTATGAACACAAGTTCTTGCTTTTGCGGAAATAAATATAAAAACTGTTACTTTGCCTGAGTTACCTATTACTGCCACTGAAGTCCCCTTTATTATGAACCGTTAATTACATGCGTGTGAGCGCGAATGCTGTGGATAGATCTATTTGGGCTGACAACCCCGTCCGAGTTGGTCGCGCCAACCTGTCAAACGGACGCATATCATTCGGACTACTTCCGAGTGTCTGGCAAACACTTAATTGGGGCCTTTTATGCTTGATTGCATACATTACGTCGAGCTTCGGGTCATGAGCTTTAGGCACGTATACCTTATTTTTAGCTGTGACATTGTATTTGTTATATTGTCTTGCTACTAAAATCTCGGGTTCCGCAAATGACTTGTTTTTAACTTTTTAAAAAAAAAAAATTTAAAAATTTACTTTGGCAGTTGGGTTTGTAACACGACAGTGTTACAAGTCTCTTATGGCGGGACTTGTAACTGAGTGGATTTACGATGCCTTTGCTGGGAAATACTTGATTTCTGGAAAAAAAATGTTTACGGGAAATACTTGTTTACTTAAAACTATGAACTCACCAGCTTTATGCTGACGTTTTAGCATGTATTTTCAGGTTTTAAGCAATGGCACACTACAGTAGGTTTTGGCAGGGCATCGCATGGTCATAGAAGACTCTGATATTCATATGGGACCGTTTTAAAATATATTTTAAGGGCCTACTTCCGCACAAATTTTAACAATGTAAATTCAATACTTTTGATTAAGCTATTTTATTCTAAATGATTCAAGTGAAAACCAATTTTGTACTTGAGCTGTAATACTAATTGAGTTACACCCCAGCTGCATGTATGCTTCCGCTGGACCCGATTTTGGGGGTGTGACAGTTTTAGTCTTTTATTAACATTCGTGGGGGCGTGTACGATCTTCCCCAACTCTATAAGCTCTTATCTCCTCCTACAATGACACGTAAAGCGTCCATATCATAGGGATTATAAACAGTGGCTTATGCATTAAGTTTAACAAATTAGCCGTAGTACACATCCGACTCATGTTTCTTAAGACATTCAAGCATGTTACCATTTGGAGTATTGCCAGTTTTCTTAAGCCTAACATCGATAATTGTTAGGAATACGCTTTTTGTATAAGAAAGATTCGGTCACCCCAGATATGATTAAGCATTGTTAGCTCGTGGTAGTTACAATAGTTAGTTAAACGTAGTTTAGAAGTAGATTAGTTCGCGGAAGAAGGACGGGTCTTTACCCACTATATACCTGATCCGCAGCCCAAGTGGCACGCCCAAATGGCAAAACCCTTGTACATATAAATACCCTCTCCATCCTTGGAGAGGGTAAGCCTTCTCATAATCTATTTTCTTTTTTTTTGTTTTTTCTCAAGGCTTCACTTTCTTTCTCTCTCTAACTTTCTCTCTCTACATTTCTTCTTTTCTTTCTTACATCCAAACGAACCATATCACAAGTAGTTACGTGTTTGTGAGCTTTATTAGTATCCTACAATTGGTATCAGAGCCATGGTTACATCCTAGGGATTGTAGGACTTGAGGTGTATGGTTTGTTTTGGTTTCTATTAGTTTAGGAAGGTTTTATTCATATTAGAACTTGTTCGTGGTGATTCTTGTGTTATTTCTTGTACTTCTTGGATTAGAAGGGTTAGATTCATCTAGTTTATAAGTTGGTTTGGCTAGATCTTACGTTTGTGAAGTGTACGAGTGATTTTGGACCATTTTTCTTGGCAGCGGTTTTCTCCTCGGTAACTTGTTCTTGGCAGTGGTTAGTTTGGGATTATAGCGGTTAGTGTCAGCGGTTAGTACACTGTGTCAGCAAACATAATGCTGTACTTTGTACTATTTCAGCGGTTTGCTACCAGCGGTTAGCTCATCTAGCGGTTTTCTTTATCAGCGGTTACCTTTTCAGCGGTTACCTTTTCAGCGGTTTATTTTTCAGCGGTTTACTTACTAGCGGTTACTCTGTCAGCGGTTACTTTTGTCAGCGGCTATCTTCTGTCAGCGATTCTGTCATCTCGGAGATACTCAAGTTGTACGACATGGACGATGAACTTAAGATTCACAACAAAGTACAACTGAAAAACGATTCTGATCAGACAACCGTTTTCGAGTCAGATTATACTGAGATGGAATCGTCATGCTCGAGTTCTCAAGAGAAAGAGTTTCATCAGCCACAAAAATTATTCAATAACGCAGAGAAAAGCTGCATAGACTGCTTCCGACAACTTCATTCACACCTCTCGGTGCTTTTAAAAGGAACTGAATTCATAATGGGATACGAACGTGCATTTGCAACACTCTTTGGTCAAGATGTTCAGATCTACACAGACACAATGATTCTTAACTTAGATCAATTGCAACAACAACTTGACCAAGGAATATCTTCCAACACTGGATCCATGGCTGCTCTTAGTGTACTTTACAAACAACTCCAAGTGTTCTTCGATTCAAAATTCACTCTGGAGTATGACCATTACAGTGAGATGGTTAAAAAGTGCTTTGCTGATCACACGGGAATTGAGGTTGACACGTTCAGAGATACACTCATCCAACTCATGGGTGATGTTAAGGCGTTCATTGAGGAAAGAGCACAACACATACTTTTGGATGACGACAAAGTGAAGGGATCTCTGGTACAATCATGTGATGGTATTGACGATTCGGGTAAAGATTTGGATGTTGGGTTAGGTGTCACGATGTGCAAAGGATCAGAGACTGATAAGATTGACACTACCAGCAGTTCAGTGACTCTAGTCACCAATGGCATGGATGCAGATTTTAGACCGGTTAATGAACAAATGTCATGTGCTGAGGTACCCTTAACTGTTCAACAAAATGTGCTCTCTAATGAACGAAAACATACTGATCAAATCAAACTCAATTATGACACAAATTTGTTGGAAAATACTGATAGCAATACCATGTCTAATTCAACAAATATGAGTCATAAAGGGGGAGAATGTGATCAGGATGCTGAACGTGATGACTTGTTAAGTTATGTGTTTATGGTTGATGCTTTTAAATCAAATGATATGGTTGATAAAGAAGTTTTTAATGAACCTTCAAAAAGATTTTTACAGCTTGAAAAACATTGTATTTCTCTTGAAATTGCAATGCAACAAAAGGAAGAAAGTCTTCAGATTAACCAACCATGTAAAAATCCAGAACTTCCTGATTTCCGTGAATTCTTTATGATTAATGATTTGAAAGCTCAGCTTGAAACAAAGAACTTGACAATCAAAAACCTGAAAAAACGTATTATTGACTTGTGTGATATGCATAATGAAGTTAAGGCTAAACATGAATGTGCTGCTATTGAATTGGAACAAAATGTGGCTATGTTACTTGTGGAAAATGAGTCTTTAAAAAAACTCGTGGTTTGAGCTTGCACTTTGCTCCCGCGACTACATCAGGCAGTATGGTCAGTTGTCATCCCTCCCATTTCCTCGCAATCCATCAGGCTAGTGTCCTATGGTCAATTCTTCTAGCCTACTAACTAAACTGGGGTCTTAATTCAGTTTAAGCTAGTGTAACAGATACAAACAAGCATATAATACTACCGAAACTAGTTCATGTGAATGGACAAAGAAGATATCTCTACGAAGCAATAAAAGAGAACAAATAACTGAATTGAACTTGAATTAACAATAAGTATTCATCAAATGATTAAGGGAAATCGTAAGAGAATCCAAACTCGAATACAAATGATTAATGTAGACGAGAGCTTCTGTTAGGTATATGCTTTTTGTATAAGAAAGATTCGGTCACCCCAGATATGATTAAGCATTGATTAGCTCGTAGTAGTTACAATAGTTAGTTAAACGTAGTTTAGAAGTAGATTAGTTCGCGGAAGAAGGACGGGTCTTTACCCACTGTATACCTGATCCCCAGCCCAAGTGGCACGCCCTTGTGGCAAAACCCATGTACATATAAGCCCTCTCCATCCTTGGAGAGGGTAAGCCTTCTCTCATAATCTATTTTCTTTTTTTT
>LBNU01027773.1:56557-75150 GCA_014162995.1 Artemisia annua | reverse complement strand
TATGGCCGAAACTTTTCAAAGGCATACACCACGGCTAATAATTCTTTTTCCGTAGTGGTGTAATGTGTTTGAGCCTCGGTCATTGTTTTGCTTGCATAGTGTATTGGCTGAAAATGTTTGGTTTTGCGTTGCCCCAAGAACGCACCGATAGCAAAATCGCTTGCATCGCACATGAGCTCAAATGGCAAGTCCCAGTCGGGGGCAACAAGAATCGGTGCTTCGGTAAGCTTTTTCTTTAATGTCTCAAAAGCTTCTACGCACTCGGGTGAGAAGATAAAAGGAGCATCCTTCTCAAGGAGATGGGTCATAGGCCGGGCGATTTTGGAAAAATCTTGAATAAATCTACGGTAAAATCCGGCATGACCCAAAAAACTCCTAATACCTTTAACGGTAGTGGGATGAGGTACATGGCTCGTGATGCCACTGTTAGAATTTTAGTATCATGACAATCATAATAAATTACTAATAGAGAGTAGCACATAATAGCGGAAGCATAGGATCAAGTATAACATATAAATAGTTAACTAAAATGTAAATAGTAAACGTACCTCAAGCAATTCTTGATTTGGGTGAACAATGGAACCCTAATTAGGGTTTATGTAGATCTATGATTAACCCTTACCTTTTTTGTTATTCGATCTCTTGATAACAACAATAGTGTGTTGTTACCTCGTTCTTGTACACACAAATTAAACCGTATTAAGGTTTTGCAAGAAACTACACAAGTAATATTTTAGATCACAAAAATCGACCCACAATCCCTTTTGGGATTCGTACGAACGACCAAGAAGGAAAAAGAAGAGAAAAACAATTAGGGTTTATTGTGTGCACAAAAGCTATGTGAAAACAATGACCCTAGGTTTGTTTATATAGTGTTTAGGAAACTTGGTCACCAAGCAAACAACCCTAACCTCCTTATGGAGATATTCGGCCGCCCCCTAGACTCCAAGAGGAGTTCTAGAACTTTCTTGGTTACCATAATGCATAAACACAATCTTTCCTTATTTGCGTCTAACGGTCGTTAGTCATTTAACGGTAAACACTAACGTCCGTTAAGTACTTGTGTCTAATAATAAATATAAATATACATTTATTATTTTTCCTTAATACTCATTTGCAATGTGTGCAATCCCGAGGTCTTGCGTTCGATTCTAGACATTTACATATTAAACGATAACCATATTTCCAACAATTTGTGTATTTGGCTATATGAAAAAACAGAAAGTTTATGCAAGTTTATTCATAAACTACTGGTTAAGGCGTTAATCCATTTTAGAGAAACTTATGTGCTTACAAATTTGTGTAACCTATGCAAAACAATAGCTTTACAAATACCTATGTAAAACAATGTAAACACTGAAACTTGTGAGACGGTAACAACGTACAACTAGAATTATTTAGTTGTTTATAGTGAACCAGGAAGCAATAAAATTAGGCTGATGTACTAATCCCTTCTATAAGATTAAGGGCTATTTAACAGCGGTTAAAGAAATTTCCAAAGAAAAGAAGTATTCAAAACACTAAAGGTGAACCTGTTATAGGGGCAACGGCCGTTAAAGAAACTTCCAAAGAAAAAGAAGCCCATCAAAACACTGCTATTTTTGAAAAGAAACTGAAGTGGCTGAAACAAGTGAAGGTGAAGCAAATAAAGATGTATTTGATGCAGATGATTCTGGGGCAATGGTTAAAGAACCTTCCAAAGAAATACAAGGTGAAGCTGTTATTTGATGCAGATGATTCTCAAAACACTAAAGGTGAAGAAGTTCAAGATACTGGGGCATCGGTTCAAGATTCTTCCAAAGAAGCGGAAGAAGTTTAATTAACTCAAGGTTTAGTTGTTATTTTAAAAAGTGACGATTGAAATATCAAAGGCTTTTGTGAATTATTATGGATTGTAAAAATGCTATGTATTGAAACTATTCTTTTTGCTATAAATTAACATTCATTTGAGACTGTGGAAAATATTTGAAGTATATGAAATCAAAAAAATAAAACAATATATAAAAGTAATACTTATCATATTTTTTTGTAATTTTCTAAGATTAATAATATAGATGACATATTAACCATCCCGATTTTAATATCTAAAAGATAGTTCCATATATATTGTAAACACATTAGTGTAATACTCCATTTAATCCATGCTCGGGTAGATGAAACCAAAAAGCCAAATGGGCAAAAGTCATGAGATAAGAAAGAGTGATGGGGTGAATGAAATATTAAAACATAAGAAAAATTTACTTCAATTTTTCATATGGGAAAAAACATACTTATATTAATAATATATTTGCATAGATAGTTTTAAAGTCCAAATGATAGTTCGAAATATAGATTACATAACATACTGAAAATGATAGAATCCGATAAAGTATACATCCAAAAGACAGTCTAAATAACATAATAATAATAATAATAATAATAATAATAATAATAATAATAATAATAATAATAATAATAATAATAATAATAATAATAATAATAATAATAATAATAATAATAATAATAATAATAATAATAATAATAATAAAGCGTATCCGAAGATTCTCAGTAACTCAAGATATTGGAGTACGTGCTGCTGCTCATATTTTTAATAGGATTAGCTTCGCTATATCTAAAGGTGTGGGGGCCAGTTAGTATCTCGGCTCCCCACTAATTTCTTGTAAATCCTACACATCTTTTATATAATAAAAGAATTACATCATTTCGGAGTGTTTTTGCAAAACCTTTCTCATTGAAAAAAAAATTAGACCAATAGGAGAGCTCGATTTTGCCACGTAGGCGAAATCGAGCAATATGATTGGTTAATAAAAAGTCAAAATTAAATTGATTTTGGTCAAACTTAATAAATTTGGTGGAGAAATTTGGTTAAGAATAAAAATGCATAAAAAAATAGGTGTCAAATTTATGAAAATAAAAACTTAAAAAAAGAGGAAGTAAATAATAAAACTTTAGTGGTTGAATTTTACATAAAATATATGGAGCTAAGTGTAAAATTATAAGCTTCCATATTTTTTAATAACTTTAGAAAAAACACAAATAACCCCTTATAGTTTATACCCCTTATACTTTATAATATGAACTTTGTTTAAAATGACATGAGTATTAGTATTAGTTTCAGACTTTCATATATTTGTTAGTTGTAGACTTTCATCCATTAGAATATTGTTTTAAATAAGTACTCATATTATTCTATTTAAAAGTTTAATTTATGCGTACACGGGTTTGAATATTAAATACGGCTAAATTATTAGTAATGGGAATATAAATATCAAATGGTAAGAATGAGTTACTGGTATGAAAATAAATATACGCGATTCTACTTATAACAACTACACATGAAATTGTTATTTAATATATATATATATATATATATATATATATATATATATATATATATATATATATATATATATATATATATGTATGTATGTATATATATGAATATCCATAAAAACATTTTAAAACTTTACGAAGCATATATTTTAACTTCATTAACGCTCATTATGTAATACTAAACTCGCACATTTTGTACAACATGATATCAATAGTTAAAGTTAAACAATAACATCAACATCAACCTCAGCATGTCTGCCAGTTAAAAACATTATACAAAGCTAATTATTAAAAAAAAAATGACAAAGATAAAAAAAAAAAAAGTATCATACTTGTCATCATTTTTTCTTGTGGTTAGCGAACAATTTTTTTTGCCTTTGTGTGTACTTTTCTTTCAAATTCATATTTTTTAGGGTATTTTGTGAAATTTTTGGACATTTTTGCCCCTCTTAGCTAATAGAAATTCTTTCCCCCAAAGGTAAAAATGTCATATAGTACCTTAAAAAGGATGAATTTGAAATACAACAACACATCGTAAATTGATCGCATGGGTTTGCAAAACTAAAAATATATATCACTAACATTTCATGCAAGTCAAGTATCATCATGTGATTTTGCTTGAATAATAAAATATAATTTTTAATCCAAAAGCATTCTCCTAAAATAATAGGTAGATTATAACATATGTACATATGATTTTTTAATTTTAGTCCACCAAGTAAAACCAAATGAAACATGTTAAGTGATTCAGTTCTTAATTGATAATAATACATAATCAAAACGAAATTTTAAAAACCCTGTGCGTGCACAGGTATTATAACTAGTTTTAAAAAAAGTGATGTTTAATAATAATAATAATAATAATAATAATAATAATAATAATAATGATGATGATGATGATAAAAAGCTTACCACTTCAACAAGCATCCAATTTAAGGATTCCATTGGTTTCACTTGGCAAATATGTTATCACAAATCTCATCATTTGATCAATATTGAACTTTGCATCACTTGGCAAATATGTTATCACAAATCTCATCATTTGATCAATATTGAACTTTGCATCAGTGAAAATTTGTTCAAAGTCGCCAACAAGATGGATTCGTGTTTTCATTCCAACTTTAACCTTATAGGAATCTTTTTCGATCGTCATTTTAGATTTACGAGAACTTGAGGTGGAGAACGGTTTTAGCAAAGATAAGTAAGGTGTAGGCATGGTTAGCTTAGCTAAAATGGTGCTTAGAAAGGAAGTGAAGAAGGACGAGAATGCGAGGATGAGCATCTGGCAAAAAGATTCGAGTAAGGATCAGGTGAAGTATGCAAGCATCTATGCATATTTATCTTTTTAAATTGGGAGGGTTTTGTTGAAAAATTGATTCATGTGCTTGAAATACTTTCCATCTTAATTTTTGTTTTATTGAATGATTATAATATTGATTTTAGCACACATTCTCTAAAGTTTGACAATCTCATGAATATATACGAAATATCTTTTATTTAGCAAATAAAATTATATTGATTGCGAGATGAAACTGAAATTACATCACTTGAGGCAAGATGTCTTGTCATAAATACATCATGAAATCCTATGGGATTAAACTTTGAATTTTATGAGACAATAAACCGGATAAATGCATTGATTGAACTTGAACTTGAAGATGCTTTTTCTCTTGAGCATTATTAGAAACTAAGCATATATACCTTAAATGAATGAGTATAGTCTTATAATAAGCATACATTCTTATGAAAAAGTCTTTAATAAATTACAACTATCAATGTACCAAAAGTCTTTAAGACACTAGAGACTTTAATAACATCTACCAAACTATCGTCGTACAAATTAGTTATAAATGTCTCCGTTGTAGGTTTATATTATTGTTGTTTCTAAAAAAACAAATTAGTTATAAATTGAAAATACATTCAAGGATAGGTTTGTGTTACAGCTTCGTATTTTTTATTTTTTTTGCACATATCAAACTGGTTACTGATATCTTTTTTGATAAACTGACTAACCACAGAAAGTACATATGCATTATTTGAATATTTTATAAGCTACCTGTAGAATTTGGGGTGCGTGTGAAATGTAAAATCAGAACAATGTGGATATGTTGTGTTAACCTTGTTGAATCATTGTTACATTATAGTATTTTGACTCTATGCTTGAAAATTCACGAAATCCATAATTGGATAATTCATAAAATCACTCGAGTTCTAATGCACGTCGACCATAAGCAAGTACGTACATATTGTTTTGTAAGAGACGAAATCAAATATTTTGTATTAACCTAACGGAAATTTTGTTAAATTTGGTTTTACTAGGAAAATTGCTTAAAATGGAAGGACTAACTGGTTGGTGATGTCGTTATGTCGTTTGAGCATTTTGGTGGGATATATTGGTTAGACACAAAAGTGGGTTATACTCAATTCCCATGAAAGCTGTTTAGGTTTGAGAGTGTTAAGTGTCCTGAGGGCCGCTCTTTGTCATGGCGATATCAAGTTAGCTCAACTTACATAAACCTTTTAGTATCAAGTAAATCAAAATCACATAAAATGAGACTAAAACTACCAGCACTATTACTCAATGCATAAATCTTTTTACGTTGTGTGATTCATGACATGCAAAAGTAGACAAGCTAATTAAAAGAAATAAACTATGCAAATTATAAGTAAGCTTTGCCAAACATTCCTATAATAATGATAGACTTAAATGAAGGAGGATAGACTCAAAATAGACATGTTTCATTTTCATATAAAATGTTTTAAATACCTCAAACATAAGATACCAATAGTTAAACCATTGCGTGAATCAAATTTGCTTTTAAAGCTGAAAAAGGCAACTCATATATCTATTGACAATTAATAAAAGTGTCTAATTGGTAGTTGGATGGACGAATTTGAATTTAAGTGTAAGTTTTAACCGGGAGTCCAAAAGGTGGTGTGAGATTGACAACACACTACAACATGAATACATATGGACTCATCAACCCCAAAAAAAAATGCAAGATAAGAGATGTAACATCCCCAAAATCTGGTACAGCGGAAGACTTACAAGCTTTCGGGGTGCTACGGGAATTGATACCATCACAAGTATAGATAACAAGATAACATAGATAATAATGTAAACCCAAGTCAACATTAGTCAATGTTTACATTTATCCAAAATCTTTAGATAGGCAAGCCCATAATAGATAATAGAGAAACAGGTCTATAAAAGAAATATTAGAGTTTTCATCGATGCCTCAAACCAAACCAAGATCCAAGCTACATCACCGTAGTCCAAAATAGTCAAGGCATACTTCTAGTTACCTGAGAAAAACATGCTTAAAAGGTCAGCTTTCGCTGGTGAATTCATAGGTTTAAAGTTAAAACAATATGGGACCTGAAGGGTTTAGCGCTATGTGTGACTAGAGCAGGCATAGACATCACAATCCATCATCATCACAATCACAATCAAGAGTTTATCATCTTAGGAAAGATGAATGATCATAGTGAGTGGGCCCCTCAACGGTCACTAGCCAGGTCGCACTTACAGTAAGGAACCACCCGTTACTGCCCCATCTAGGCCGTAGTAGAGTCTATTCCAAACTAGGGTGCAAACGCCCTAGCTCTAGGTCAACATCTACCTCCGTCTAACCTAAACTAGCCAACACAATAGCAAAACAAAATAGTAGTAGGTCCAAGAAAACTAGTTGCATGCTTTCTCACCCAAGTTTAGAAAACAATTAAAAATGCGAGTAAAAGTGGGGCTATGAAACTCACGTCGAATATAGTAAGCAGAAATCAAGATAGATATGATTAAGCAAAAGAGAGTATGGCTATATGTAGAACTAAGCTTAATAAAGTTTTCGAAAGTTAATCACTTCCCTTAATTTCCCGAATGATTTTCATTTATTTTCCGAAAGAAAACGTTCTTTGAAAAGTTTTAATTATCGCTTGGTATCGTTCGGTATCGTTTGGTATGGGTGCTAGAGACAAAGTCTCGACTCAAGTGAACTTATGCCAAATAAGCACATCAAATAATATCATAAATGCGTAATCCATGAAATCACCTAACGACATAATCCTTAAGTAAATCAGGTAGTCCACATAAATACATATCCGCATTCAAAACATATAGCATTCCAAACATATTGCAAATAAGGGTCAAGGTCAAATGATATGACCTCATGGATCGATAAGTCACCGCATAAAGGGTCGACGGCTTATCAAATTCGTCAACTTGATAAGTCCAACCATTTACCGATCCACTTATTGATCCCCAAGTTATATCATAAACACTAGTCATATTATTTATTTCTCGTCAATATTGTCGCTTACTGTCCTTATTGGGCTCCTATTGGGCTCGTCGGTCCAATAACGATATTAATGACCTATTAACGTTAAATAAATCCGAGACGTTACCATGAATAGGGTAGATTTATTTTATTTTTTTTATTTTTATTATTTTTTTTTGGGTAAAAGGATTATTTCACCCCGGTAAATTGCGGTAGATTTAGTTATTACAAGAAAGAAACTAGCTTTGGACTAGTTTTGTGTGCACTCGAATATTTAATAACTCGCATCGAAGAAATCATTTAATTTGTTTTCGGAAACCATTATTGGTCCTTATTTCAAAAGTATTTCCGTTATTAAATCGTGATCCGAATTCGTTATATATACATTTAATAAGGTCCCGATAAATATTAAGCTAACTTAATAGTTAATAGTTATCGTTACATTATTATTTGTTTATTACGTCACTTATTTATTATATAAGTGGTTATATATATATATATACACATNCGTTTTGTGATTCGCACTAATCATGTGATTTTATTTGTATTCGCATTTGTAATTTTTGGAAAAATAAATTTATGGATTTCTTTATTTTTTTTATCATGTCTTTTGTTTGATTAATTATATTAGGTATTTCTGTTTAGATTTATTACATGTATGAGTTTTATTTACATTTAATTAGTTAAACGCATATTAAAAATTATACACATTTACATTTATTCTACACATTTATCCCTGGCATATTTAACTATATTAAAATAAGTACGTTAAAATAGTTTTGTAATTCGCAAGTAAAGAAGAGTAGCAGTGGAATTTTAAAGTGTTTTATGATTGGTGGAGAGCTGAACAAAAGAAAAAAGCAAGGAAGCAAGCATTGCTTCTACTTGCAAAAGATGAAAAGGAGTATGGTCGGACTAAGACGTGTTTTGATGAAGATCGCCTCTTTTCACGGATCCTCCCTCTCTTGAATCTTTCCATCATAGCCTTAGTAGTCCCGCTACCTAATATTCCTTCAAAACTTGCATTTTCAGCCAAGGCGATTTGAGAGACTGTAAGCATTAGACACAGACCTGTTCAACCCACTTGACACGTTTCTTACAACCATTTCTTTCATTAAAGCTCCTACTTTTTCCATACTTTGAAGAGCACTTTTCACAAACTTCCCATTAATTGTTCATAAAAGTTTTCAATTTTTATGGCGAAATACCTATACAAAGTCAATCGTTAAATTTATCAACTGGTAAAACGATCATACAGTTTGATAAAATACATTGATAAATCAAAACAGAAACCTCTTCAGGGTCACCCGGTTCACCTTATAGTTTGGTAACAAATATATCGATATCAAGACTTATCTAAATAACTTAATTTTTTCTAAATTATCTTTCTACTTCCTAATTAATGGAAGATCATGAACCACATTAGACTACCTAAAAAATAATCCAATACTTTAAATACTATCACATGTGAGTACCCAAGTACCTGTTGCAATGATAAGGTATTTGTAGCTGATGGTTTCTCCTGTTGCATTCAATAGTGTCTAAAGTCTGAAATAAGCAAACTTTAGCAGAGTACCCAAAATCAGTTCAATTCCTTATAAATTTTGGAATACCAAACATTAGCCCGTTATAATTGAGTGCACGTGCATTGAGTCTTAATTATAAATGATTGAAAAATATATATAAAGAACATGGATAAACATTATAGTTTAATACTAAATTGCAATTATGGAATGTTTTCTATAGGAGCAACAGGACTTTTTCATCACTTGAACGAAGTAGGCCAATTAGTAAGCTGATGTGCCCAAATTTTGCTATAACGATACGATTATCAATAGGGGTAACTCATGCCGATTTTCAGGTAGTCCAGGCAACGAATCCTCTACAGATGATTTAACATTATTTACTGGGTCCACTGAAGATAGGATTAAGCTTTTCACGGGTGAACCTGTGACCTGTGCCGAATTGGGTGAGTCGAACATTGGTACATAGATATGTTTTAGATAATAAGTTCCCCATTAACTATTCATATATATTGATCAAATTTGAATGAAAATAAGATTACCTTTATTGTGAAAGTATAATTATATAATTTGCCTTTTAGATAAAGGAACATGGAAACTTTTGTTACTTAAACTGAAGCTCCACAAAAAAATGTAGTCTTTACACAATGTTAAGTACTCAATTCATGTAAGCAAACTAATTAAATTGCTTCCATTATAGTGAATAAATGCATTCTTCCATATAAAAAACCATTTGCATCATCTTCTTCTTTAGATTAGTGATATGTAAAGCTTATAGTTTCTTATATGTTGATGTGAGCTATCTTCACAATCCAGCACCAACTCAGAGATCAAAGCACTTTTCCTTCCATTTTTAAAGGCAAATAGATGGGCATCGTCTCCAATGGCAAATGTTTGGTAAACCCTTGATGTTATGCAATTCTTGCTTCCTCCAAATCTCTCAAAGAATCGAGTGATCCACCTGCAAACATCTCAAAACCAACTACATTAGATTTCAGAGAAAAGAAAAGAATGAAATAACTCAAGATCAAAGTTTACTCACAAAGGTTCTCAGTGAAATTTCATCTTGCATAGGGTATATGTCGGCAAATGCTCCATATGTGGTCTTATCGAGCTCATTCCTCGTTGAAGACATGTGAAATGTATGTTGTGGGCACTTTAGATGGGTCCAAATTAACAAAAACTGGTCAACTTTAGTTTTCTTATAAGCTCTTGGGTTGTGTGGGTGAACTAACAAAGTGGTCTAAAATTCAAATGTGCTAAAACTAAATAATATTGGGCCCATATGACCTTTTTTCGAAAATGGCTCGTTTTGACCCGTTATCATACTCGTGCATATTGCTGCATCTATTAGTCACACTTTGAATTTATTTATGACTTTCTTAGATACCTGAGTTAAAGATAACTAACCGGCTTTGATCACTGCACATTAGGAAAGTATCGCTACTCTTATAGATCTGAAAGAAGATAGCAGTCTGTTCAGTTAGGTTGCTGGAAGCCAAAGTTAACAACCCAAATGGTCGGAATTTGCCTTTGGTTGCTGCATCCTTTGCACTGCATATAAGTGGTGGATCAACCACACTGTGGTCCAGTTCTTCACCTCTTCCAAGTTGGTTAGTTTAACGAAATCTTCACATCCGCCCTTCAAACAAAAAATACAACATTTTTATTCAAAAGAAGTCAAAATAAGATTTATAATTAAGAAGGCCAATTACCTGTAATGCATTTATGCTTTCAATTTCCAGTATTGATCCAGCTTTAAGTTTCTAATCTCCATAACTGACCTCATTTTTGTGCAACATTTCAATTTCCTCAATAGGCCACTGTATGAGTTGCTTCTAACCACCACCTCCCTGTTTAAAACCACGGTCCTGTAAGTTGATCTCTCAATCCGGCTTATAGCTGACTTCTGACTTTGACTTTTCCACTACATGTGTATATACCTAACCCTGTTCGGGACTGCATTGTCAAATACATTTGGGGCCGAGGTTGTATCAACTGTGGCTGCAACTGTAACGGATTTGAGGTTGTATCAGCAGTTGCTGCACATCAAAAATCACATAGCAAACAATCAAATATGCTTATTAGATGTAAGAAAAAACCACATAAAAAATAATATTTCAGTCTATTAAATATGCAAGTGATCCATGCTGATCATAATTTATTAAGTACTTATCATATAAAATATCTAATATCGTAATAAACATACCTGTTTCTTGAAAATCATTTATAATTCGTGGCTTTGATTGTGTTTGTAACAAACACAATATGATTTACAAACATATTTTAATTCATATGAATTGAGCAAGAAGAAAGTAACTAAGAAATTGATGCTACTTACAGCTAAATGAAACTTATGTGATAAACCGATTCCAAGTCAATATTGCATTTAATTCAGGCCTTCGCATTCGCAATTCCACTTCCCGTTATCTTAAAATTAAATCACCTTTTTGGCTAAGTAAAGCATTATGAAATTATTCAATCTGTAAAGATATTGCTTCAACTTTATGTAAAATTTGCGGCATCAAACACGGCAGACCCTTTCCTGATCCTGAAAAGAAACAATAATAATCAATTTAAGGATCATTGTTTTTTAATGAAGCAGAACGGTGATTACTCACCAAATAGAGGAGCATGTGATATGCTCAAGAACAGCTGCAGAGAGTTTCTGATTAGAAAGACTATCTCAGCATTCAAATATGGTTTCAACTCCGTTGATATGTTCGCTAACTTTAATATTTATATTAACGTTACGTCGTAACCAAATTAAGATTTATTACACAAATTCAATTCGAATAACCCATAACGGTCAAAATAAAAAAGAGTTATGCCGGCTGTCATTAGCGAAATCCTAAACTATATAAGATAATTAAAACCGGGTTTGTAGTTGTTATTGCGATCTGTCAGGTGTAGGACTGGAACTCGCGAGTAATGGACACTTACCCATATATATGATTATAAGATCAGATAACACCGACCTCTATTTCCGTCTATTCTAAAGCTTCACACCCTCGATGTAAGCTCGATCATGAAAGTCTTTCGACTGTTCTCCATGTTGACCCTTCATAAGGCCAGTTGAAATTGCGGTGTCGCCCTTCTTCACCTGCAACGTAGAAAGAAAGAACTTGTCTGCACTTGGTTATCTATAAGCAGCTTCTCAACCGTCTTGCAGTCATATTTTTTCCCCTTTAATCAAATTTACTCTGACTATTTGCTTGTAGTTTTTCAAGCCAATAATCGTTACAATCACTTTACACATAAAGTGATAAAACAGATGGAAGAGGAGAGAAAAGAACATGTATACTATCTCATTTTAGTGCTTGATTTACTTTCAAAAGATTTCGACATTTATCCTGTAGAAACAAATCAATACAACTCAAGTGGGACAAAATTTACCCGTCATGGGAATATTAAACCAAACTTAATAAATGGCTTGATATAAAACAACCAAAGTGCTATCAACGATTCTTGTTTAACGCTGCACTTTTCTAAATCCAAACATAACCCAATGTCTTTCAGAAAGTTGTTAATATAGATATGAAAATGTAGTATTACCTGAGAAAGGAAGCACCTGCTTCCATAGCGACATCTTTAGCCAAATAGGATTTTATCGATCCTGGAGGTCCATACAGCAGAAACGCTCCCCATGGCTGTCTCTACCCTTGATAAGAAAAAGAAATCAAGTGTGAGTAACTGAAAATTGTAGATTTGAGAGCATACATAGTTCTGAAAAGTAGCCGGAGAGCAAACCCAAACTATAATAGAGAATACGGAAAATTTTTTACCATATCCATCTTGTAAAATAACTTAGAGTCCAACTTTTCACCAACACAAATAACTTCCTGCACATTACGGGTCATAATCTGGTGTACTTCATAAAGCTCATCATTCAACTTGGAAAAATTCCTTTGAGCTTGTGTCTTGATATAATTTCTTAGTCCTCAATATAAATGTATCTATCCACACACACACAAAAGACATGAATATTGGGTTAGGTTCAGTAGGATATGGCTACATATTTTAGTTACTTGTAAAAAAACCAAAAGATATAACATGTACCAAATTTCCACATCCCTTTTCATTTTACCCTCAAACCCGGATAAATCTCCATTCTAGGTGGTTTCATTGGCAACACTTGATGAACCTTCACCTACACCACTTGAACTCCCGACATTGTCCGTCACTGGGGCTGTGACATTGTCTGCTACTGGACTATGAGTTTTTGGTTGTTCTCGTTTGGTTGATTTTGCTTGAGCAAATGGTTTAAGGCCAGTTCTCCTGTTTCGTAAGCATGAACATCAACCACAACTACCAAAAGTAACAAATAAAATCATATATGAAGTCACCCTTAACTCGGTAGTGGATTAATAATTTGAAACTGATTATCGCATCATCATCCGTGACAATCAGTTTATAATCTTTGCTTCTAATTTGTTTGACTTTTATAAAGGTTCTTTTTTTAAGCAAATGGTCATGGAACCATATTATTCTCAGAACACTTCTTGGATGGTTAGAGGGCACAAAATCACCAGAAAAAAAAGTGAAGGCTTTATTTTGAGTTAGACTTCAATTACACTTTGTTTGTGATATTTAAGGACAACAAATGGTACTTTTGTAACTAAAACTGTGTTTTTTCTGTCAAGGTTTAGAAAAGGAGAATGCTCCCAAAAGACTATGGGCAATCACTAAGTTGATAGCCGATAAATAAATGGTAGCTGGTGATACTCATGTATTTTAAAACATGGTAGAAAAGAATGACTGCTTTAAATGATTTACCAAGCAGACAACTTAAGGTTAGATTTTCCATCCCACATTTTTTTCTTCATGGGGTGCCTACTGTACCCACCCATCTTGCCACGTATCAATCGTATGGCTGGTTTTGACCCATTACGTGTAAAACTCAGTTTACCACCTCATTGGTGATGGTGAGCAGTAAATCTTAAATTGTCACTATACTTTACTTATCGTGTTCATTGAAGTTTTCAAATGTTAGTTTAGTTCAGTCTTGATCGCATGTAAATTCCAAGTGAAAAGTTGCATATAGAACTGTTGTAGTAACAGGTAACTACACATTCTACATAGATGCATCAAATTCAACCCATTGACTTGTAAATGGGCTTATTTTTATGTAGCATTTGTTTTTATTACAGTTGTTAATGATATACGGTTCTCATTAACGCAGATTATAAAATGGTCAAGATGGAGGTGCTTGTTCACACCTAAAATTGTACTCTATGATTCGTTGTGTTTTGGTGTGTGCAAAAACAATTTATCAAAATATCAACAAACGAGAAGTCAATGTTATCGTGAGGACAACAAGACGTGGATAAATACAAGTAAACCCTTCGTGAAAAGGATTACCTCGTAAACTCGTGCAATGTGATATTTTCAAGACCGGGAAAGTGATTTCCCGGGTCGTACCCCAACGAGGTGTGAATGGAAAGTTTCGAGCAAAGATCGAGATTAAAACCTTGTATGTTTGGTTGTGAAAGGTTATTTGGATTTGTCGTACGTTAAATTAATGGAAATTGTGAATTAACGAACGAAAACGAAAATAACGCAACTAAAAAGGGAACAAAAGCAAGGGAACACTAGGGAAATTCTAAAACTACTTAAAACGCTACGGGAAACATAATAGGGAAGACGGGAAATCCTAAAACACAATTTAGCACAAAAACGTGACGTTCATTTAAGATAAACGTCGACGCACAAAATAAAACGTGAAATTTGAGCTACAAAAGGCCTACGGGCATAAAAACAATTTTAAAGGGTATTTGGCGGAACCATCTCAAGTCCGTGTACCTTTTTGGTACCGAGCCCCCCACCCAACAAGGAAGGCATATCCCGGTAAATTACCTAGGCATATCCCGGGCATAAAATCAATTTTCCTACGCACTAAATGACAAAAAGAAAATTTTAGAAAAAAGAAAATTAATTACTTAACAAAAATCCTATTTAATATGAATTAAATACTATTTTAAAAGGATTAAAAATAAAAGAAAATGTAAAAATAAAAAAAAGACACAAATTTAATTTTGAAAAATCTAAAATAACAGAAAATAATTATCTAAAACATTTTTGGACTTTTTCAGGCTTTTTCTAATTTTTATTTGATTTTTCTCTATTAAAAACTATTTAAGAATGATTAAAAACTAAAATAAAATAAAATAAATAGCAAGACAACTCAAACAACTATGAAATTTTTACAGAAAATCTAGAATATCATTTGAAATCTAGGAAACATAGAAAAAGTGGGAAAATAAGCTTGCAAGTGCTATTTGGGCTAATAAGCAGTTTTGATAAGTGCTTATTAATAAGCACTTATCACCAAAGCTTATGAAACTATCTCACAATGTTCACAGTACTCAAATAAGCTTAGGGAAACTTAAATAATATCAAGCATAACTCAGATTCAAGCAAATGAAAGCAAAGAAGTCCAAATAAGCACTTATATAAGCCAAATAAGCAAAAACTGACACCAATAAGCTCAGAATAGTGACAAACAGTCAAATACACTTAAACAAGCACAAAGAAATCAAATTAACCAAGATTACAAGTCGACTAAACCAAATGCATTCAAAATGGAAATTCAGCAAACTCATAAATTGGGACCAACTTGCAGACCAAGAATAAGCAGTTTAATAAGCTAAAACCTAAAACCTTAAGGGGGCAAAAGTGAGATTACCTAGGGGACAGTATGAAAACACAAAAAGCCCCATCACAAGATGGCCAATTGAATCTCAATTGAGCCATGATTCAGCAAAGAAAACCATATGAGACTGCAAAATTCAGTACATGCTGACTTTTTCATAATCCTACACAGTTGACTAATTTGAATTTCAAATGCCTAAATCTACTCCTAGATGTGTGTTGAACATGTTTGATCATCAATTACACAAACACTAACATTAATTCCAACAGATGAACACAATTGCAAAAACAGTTTCAAAATAATGAAGAGAACAATGAGATTATAAGTTAACTTTGACTTTTGCTGATTAAGACACCAATATTACACTTAGTATGACCTATCCTATCCTAGTGTGGGCTAAGCATCCAGAGAATAAGGCAAGACAACAACAAGAGCACTCAAAATGAGATCAACCAAACACCCCTTTAACCATCATATTACACTATCATTCTAATTTCTAGGTGGCATTAAGCTACAAATCCACTCAAACTCAGTTACATAACATCAAATGAGATTAAAGAAGCTTTAACATACAGCACACCACTCAATATTCTCAGATTCATGGATCAAAGAGGACAAGCAGTAGCACACTCAGTCTCATCAACACATACAACAATGAATCAATCAAGTTCTATATCATCTAACTACTAAATCATGATCACTCTAGCTAAATGAAACAGTAAAAAGTAATTTATATCAAACCTACACGGCTACACTACTTAGGCAGTAAACTAAATAAAAATTGAATAAAGATGGAAAACTTAAAATGAGAACTGACACTTTAATTCTCAGCTTTCTGAGAACTTCCTCAAGCTAGCCTATCTTTGAGATAGGCTCAATATCACAGTACCATAAACCACCCTATACCACCATGTACCACCGTCAATACCATGTTCTGTCCATTTGACTTTCGTTGACCATGGTGTCTTGACCAAATCAAACACAAGTTTAGTTATAGAACTGAATTCAAACTATTTTGAAGCTTCTGTGAGCTATTGGAATGGATCATAAACTTAAGCAAAACTTTTTGGCAAAATACTTAAAATGAAATTTAAATGAAGCTTGAAATAGAAACTGAAAATTTATATTAAACTCAAGAAAAATATTACAATTTACAGACTGGAAGTAAACTAAAACCTACATAAAATTAAGACATGCCTCTAAGGGCTTACAAATGGCCTATTTATACTAAAAATTACTAAGTAGGGTTCCTTTTGCCTTGTGCTTGTTTTGTGAGATAAATCAGCCTTGGAAAGTCTTCTGTGCTAGTTTGGAGTAAATCCAAACTGTTGGATTGGATTGGGATGATCTCAGCCCTTGATTGCTATTTGGCGCCCAAATTAAGTTGTGGATTGGTGAGGTGGCAGTGGTAGGTAGGGTTTTGGAGGTGGTAGTGGGATTGGGGGAAGTGATGGGGGAGCTTTTGAGGTGGTGTTGAGTGTTGCAGAGATGGAGTGGAGGTGGTGGTTTACCCAGGGGATAAAGGCAGGTAAAGAGAGGTCAGGGAAAGGTTTGACTGGTTTTGACCATTTGACGAGTTGACTGGTCTTAATAATAAACGTGGGGTGTTTATTTGGGCTGGAAATTGGATGGGCCTAAGGTGTTGGTGGGTTTTATTAAAGGTTGGTGTTGGATTTAGGAGTTTGTTTAGGTTTAGGTTTAGTTTTATTAGTAATGGATGTAAGGCCCAAGGACTTGAAGTGTATATTCTGAAAATTCAAGGGACTATTTATGCCAATATGCCAAAGTATCACCAAGGGTTGATTTTGCCAAGTATTGATTTACCAAGGTCCATTTTGAACATTTTTCTTCAATCTAAAATTCCCGGGGACCATTTTTGCTAATTTTGCAACTTGAGGGACCTTTCTTGCCAGTTCATGATACTTGTAATCCAAGGACCAATCTTGTTATTGGAGGATTCTAGGAGGACTTTTGTTGACTTTTTCTTCATAGAACTTCCCAAGGACTAATTCTGATAACTTCTGATAGTTCAGGGACTGATTCTGCCAATTCTGCGTATTTTGCTCGTTTTTTCGTTTGTTTCCAATCCTTTTGTACCTGAGATACATAAAAACACATTCCAAGGATATTTGTGACGTTATTTGATCATTTTGAAGTGTTTTTGATCGTTTTGGTTCGAAAAGTGGAAGAAAAGATATGTTTAAAATGACACATATCAAATCCCCCACACTAAGCAATTGCTAGTCCCTAGCAATTCAAAATTTAAGAACAACCCGTTTTGAAAATTTAATGGATTTGATGTCTCTTTACCAGATAGCCATTACTTCTGGAGTAGCCAAATGTTTCAGTATGTGATACTTTGGTACACTGATAACCAAATGATTTTGAGCAAACCATCAGCTGTCAACGGATTTGATTTGTCTTTACCAAAAGCCGTTTGCTTTTGGACTAGCCAACTCTTTGATAGAATATAGTTATCATCTTGTTGAGTTGATTACCAGTTATGGTTTTTCACTGCCTTTACCACAAGCCATAGCCTTGTGGGCTAGTCAACTCTTCACTATGAAAGATACGGTGAGTCGAATACCATACAATTTTTGGCAAATTGTCAGCCATAAACGGATTTGATATATCTTTACCTAGAGCCGTTTGCTCCAGGATTAGCCAGTCCTTATGTGTGCTAGACATGGTGGACTGATTACCATTTATTCTGTTAGTGCAAAGCACTTCCAATAATTTTTTTGGGTCAAAACGGGGTTACCAGGGGACTAGGAGGTACAAATGTGATCAAATTCGACTAGAATTTCCCCC
>LBNU01027773.1:28756-56091 GCA_014162995.1 Artemisia annua | reverse complement strand
GAGAAAGTCTCAAATTGATCTTTTGGACACTCAAGAGGGGAAGGTAAATCACACATACGATCAAAAGTTCCCTGTGACTCTCCTGGGATTGGGACAAGGTTCTCAACACTAGACTTTATAAATTCATCCGATTCCTTTTCGGGAACAGTGCTAAGATGCTCATCCCCCATGTTCGGAGAGTGAGTGTGAACTTCGGGTGTGATAACAATAGACTGAGGGAGTTGAGAAGTACTAGCAGTTATGGATTTTTCAAGTTCCATTTGCTCAACGGCTAGTGACTTTGTCACATTATTTTCTCCCTGATTTTTCACAGAAGGAACCATAACTGATGAATTTGATGAACCTTGACGAATATCAAGGGTATCTTCATCATCACTATCATCATCGTAGATGAAAGTATTACGCATTCGAAATCTTACTCTAGCTGCTTCTTCGGCTTCTTCAGCTTCTTCAGCTAGTATTTCTTTGTAAGACTTCGGACGAGGTTCTTCCGGAGCAGGTTTGTTAACCAAATCCTTAAGATCATTTAAAGTATTTATAACATTTTGCAAAAGTTCTTGAGGAAATGGCTGAGGTTGTGTTTCAAACATTTGGTATTGTGGAGGTTGGTCGTGATAATTGTTGTCACAAGGAAAAAGATTCCTAGTTTGACAGTCGGTGCTAAAATGCGGACCCCCACAATACTCACAACCGTATCGTTGTGAAGTTGGTGCATTTTGAAACGATGCAGCATTGAAATTTTGATAACACGGATTATGCTCATATGAAATGAAATCGTTTTGTGGGCTATTACAAAAGCTTGGATTAGAATCGTAAGCGAATGAATTCCTCGAACCACAAAACAAACAACTTCCGTTTTGAATATCATTACCACATCGTTCACACGTACACCAACGACATGGTAAACCGAAAAGTGGCTCGCCACAACCGACACAAGGAATAAACGATTGCCTTAGAGGAGGAATCGGACCACTCATAGAATCAACACAATTGTCCGAATGATTATCAAGTCTCGAAAAACATTTTGAAAAATCCGGAGGTGGGACAAGTGGTGTGCTCTGAGAGCTAGGAATTTCCACCACTTCCGTTATGGTCCCCCGATTCTTGTTCTTGATAAACGTGAAGATTAGGCAAGTCGTTCTTTTTAGTCACCGCTTTAAGCTCAATACATTTGCTTGATAAACTTTGAACCGTAAATCGTGAAAGGCCTGGATTAATTCTTGACGGTTTGTCATTAATAGCACGTATCTCGGGCTGTGAAGGGTAGTTGGAAGAACTTTGAGAATAATTGAGAGACTTTTTAGTGGATAATTCGTACCAATAACAATTTTCGTCTCGACAATAATTTCCACACTTCTTTCAGGTACACCGGAAACAGCGATAGCCGTTCTCGATCGGGTTTTTGCAATGAAAACATGTGTACCCGAGAGACGCCATAAGAAGTAAACATTAACGAGGGATGAGAAGAAAGAATTAAACGGTAAAGAGGATAAGAAGCTTATTTTTGGGTTTTTTATTTCGAAAAACACATCAATCAAAACGAGACCAACTCAAAAAGACAATTGTGAACTTAAACCAATAATCACAAACGGAAGGTTAACCTTTAAGGAAAAACGCACAAAGGAGCGGGAGAGAAGAATGGATCTCTCACTAGGGCGAAGTTCGTTGGATCGCCCTATACCGTTTCGACTCCTCTTAAAGTTTGTTTCTCATTTAAAAGTTTTCCAAAACGCAAGTGACACAAAGGCAAGTTTTGATCTTTAGTTTGGGAACTTATTAATGGCCATACCCCCAGTTGGGATGTATTCCGTCTTGGTTCTCGACAATGTATTTTATTGTTGTTATTATTAAACAAAGAAAACAGGAAAATCTTTTTGTGTTTTTTAATCTTTTATAGATATATATACATATATTGAAACAAAAGAAAAATATTTTTGGTGTTTTATAATTTTTTTTGAAAGCGATAACTTCTTGCGAAGGTTCTACAAGACTAATCGTCTAAACCTTTTCGAAACTTTCGACACACAGCCTCCCCGGCAGCGGCGCCATTTGATTCGTTGTGTTTTGGTGTGTGCAAAAACAATTTATCAAAATATCAACAAACGAGAAGTCAATGTTATCGTGAGGACAACAAGACGTGGAGAAATACAAGTAAACCCTTCGTGAAAAGGATTACCTCGTAAACTCGTGCAATGTGATATTTTCAAGACCGGGAAAGTAATTTCCCGGGTCGTACCCCAACGAGGTGTGAATGGAAAGTTTCGAGCAAAGATCGAAATTAAAACCTTGTATGTTTGGTTGTGAAAGGTTATTTGGATTTGTCGTACGTTAAATTAATGGAAATTGTGAATTAACGAACGAAAACGAAAATAACGCAACCAAAAAGGGAAGAAAAGCAAGGGAACACTAGGGAAATTCTAAAACTATTTAAAACGCTATGGGAAACATAATAGGGAAGACGGGAAATCCTAAAACACAATTTAGCACAAAAACGTGACGTTTATTTAAGATAAACGTCAACGCACAAAATAAAACGTGAAATTTGAGCTACAAAAGGCCTACGGGCATAAAAACAATTTTCCTATGCACTAAATGACAAAAATAAAATTTTAGAAAAAAGAAAATTAATTACTTAACAAAAATCCTATTTAATATGAATTAAATACTATTTTAAAAGGATTAAAAATAAAAGAAAATGTAAAAATAAAAAAAGACACAAATTTAATTTTGAAAAATCTAAAATAACAGAAAATAATTATCTAAAACATTTTTGGACTTTTCAGGCTTTTTCTAATTTTTATTTGATTTTTCTCTATTAAAAACTATTTAAGAATGATTAAAAACTAAAATAAAATAAAATAAATAGCAAGACAACTCAAACAATTATGAAATTTTTACAGAAAATCTAGAATATCATTTGAAATCTAGGAAACATAGAAAAAGTGGGAAAATAAGCTAGCAAGTGCTATTTAGGCTAATAAGCAGTTTTGATAAGTGCTTATTAATAAGCACTTATCACCAAAGCTTATGAAACTATCTCACAATGTTCACAGTACTCAAATAAGCTTAGGGAAACTTAAATAATATCAAGCATAACTCAGATTCAAGCAAATGAAAGCAAAGAAGTCCAAATAAGCACTTATATAAGCCAAATAAGCAAAAACTGACACCAATAAGCTCAGAATAGTGACAAACAGTCAAATACACTTAAACAAGCACAAAGAAATCAAATTAACCAAGATTACAAGTCGACTAAACCAAATGCATTCAAAATGGAAATTTAGCAAACTCAGAAATTGGGACCAACTTGCAGACCAAGAATAAGCAGTTTAATAAGCTAAAACCTAAAACCTTAAGGGGGCAAAAGTGAGATTACCTAGGGGACAGTATGAAAACACAAAAAGCCCCATCACAAGATGGCCAATTGAACCTCAATTGAGCCATGATTCATCAAAGAAAACCATATGAGACTGCAACAATTCAGTACATGCTGACTTTTTCATAATCCTACACAGTTGACTAATTTGAATTTCAAATGCGTAAATCTACTCCTAGATGTGTGTTGAACATGTTTGATCATCAATTACACAAACACTACTACTAATTCCAACAGATGAACACAATTGCAAAAAACAGTTTCAAAATAATGAAGAGAACAATGAGATTATAAGTTAACTTTGACTTTTGCTGATTAAGACACCAATATTACACTTAGTATGACCTATCCTATCCTAGTGTGGGCTAAGCATCCAGAGAATAAGGCAAGACAACAACAAGAGCACTCAAAATGAGATCAACCAAACACCCCTTTAACCATCATATTACAGTATCATTCTAGTTTCTAGGTGGCATTAAGCTACAAATCCTCTCAAACTCAGTTACATAACATCAAATGAGATTAAAGAAGCTTTAACATCAGCACACCACTCAATATTCTCAGATTCATGGATCAAAGAGGACAAGCAGTAGCACACTCAGTCTCATCAAACATATACAACAATGAATCAATCAAGTTCTATATCATCTAACTACTAAATCATGATCACTCTAGCTAAATGAAACAGTAAAAAGTAATTTATATCAAACCTACACGACTACACTACTTAGGCAGTAAACTAAATAAAAATTGAATAAAGATGCAAAACTTAAAATGAGAACTCACACTTTAATTCTCAGCTTTCTGAGAACTTCCTCAAGCTAGCCTATCTTTGAGATAGGCTCAATATCACAGTACCATAAACCAACCTATACCACCATGTACCACCATCAATACTATGTTCTGTCCATTTGTCTTTCGTTGACCATGGTGTCTTGACCAAATCAAACAGAAGTTTAGTTATAGAACTGAATTCAAACTATTTTGAAGCTTCTGTGAGCTATTGGAATGGATCATAAACTTAAGTAAAACTTTTTGGCAAAATACTTAAAATGAAATTTAAACTGAAATTTAAATGAAGCTTGAAATAGAAACTGAAAATTTATATTAAACTCAAGAAAAATATTACAATTTACAGACTGGAACTAAACTAAAACCTACATAAAATTAACACATGCTTCTAAGGGCTTACAAATGGCTTATTTATACTAAAAATTACTAAGTAGGGTTCCTTTTGCCTTGTGCTTGTTTTGTGAGATAAATCAGCCTTGGAAAGTCTTCTGTGCTAGTTTGGAGTAAATCCAAACTGTTGGATTGGATTGGGGATGATCTCAGCCCTTGATTGCTATTTGGCGCCCAAATTAAGTTGTGGATTGGTGAGGTGGCAGTGGTAGGCAGGGTTTTGGAGGTGGTAGTGGGATTGGGGGAAGTGATGGGGGAGCTTTTGAGGTGGTGTTGAGTGTTGCAGAGATGGAGTGGAGGTGGTGGTTTACCCAGGGGATAAAGGCGGGTAAAGAGAGGTCAGGGAAAGGTTTGACTGGTTTTGACCATTTGACGAGTTGACTGGTCTTAATAATAAACGTGGGGTGTTTATTTGGGCTGGAAATTGGATGGGCCTAAGGTGTTGGTGGGTTTTATTAAAGGTTGGTGTTGGATTTAGGAGTTTGTTTAGGTTTAGGTTTAGTTTTATTAGTAATGGATGTAAGGCCCAAGGACTTGAGGTTTATATTCTGAAAATTCAAGGGACTATTAATGCCAATCTGCCAAAGTATCACCAAGGGTTGATTTTGCCAAGTATTGATTTACCAAGGTCCATTTTGAACATTTTTCTTCAATCTAAAATTCCCGGGGACTGTTTTTGCTAATTTTGCAACTTGAGGGACCTTTCTTGCCAGTTCATGATACTTGTAATCCAAGGAACAATCTTGTCATTGGAGGATTCTAGGAGGACTTTTGTTGACTTTTTCTTCATAGAACTTCCCAAGGACTAATTCTGACAACTTCTGATAGTTCAGGGACTGATTCTGCCAATTCTGCGTATTTTGCTCGTTTTTTCGTTTGTTTCTAATCCTTTTGTACCTGAGATACATAAAAACACATTCCAAGGATATTTGTGACGTTATTTGATCATTTTGAAGTGTTTTTGATCGTTTTGGTTCGAAAAGTGGAAGAAAAGATATGTGTAAAATGACACATATCACTCTACAACATTCTTTAGTCTATATATGATCATGTACATACTAATTTTGTTTCAACATGACGAATAGTAAAGTGGAATATGAAATCGCAAATTCAATATTAACATGAATGTGACTAACCTTGATGATGTAATCAGTGATCAAAGTAGTTTCCTGGCTTGGAAAGACCCCTTCATGAAAGCATCAATATTAGGATCAGGTTCAATTACTGCTTGTTTTTCCCTATTCAAGATTTCTTTAGTCACATGGTGTCTTGCTCCAATACCTATTCAAGATTTCTTTTTCCCTATTCAAGATTTCCCTAAAAACTGCATGGCTGAATATAAATTCATGCTTTCCAACATTATGTAAACCTGGAATGAATATTAAAAGAGCTCACCATGGTAATACGTTAAGCTGCATAATTTCAAAATATGTGATGAAAACAATCACGTAATGCAAGTAAACGTACGGAAACATAATAAAATACCTAATAAAAACTGCATGGCTGAATATAAATTCATGCTTTCCAACGTATTACTTGGTGTACATAACCCAGTTGTCATTAACAAATACATTTGAGGAGATGGCAAAGCATGAAAGAGGAGTACTTTGGTGTTTCTGAAATAAATATAATTCAATATCTTTAACTGAAAACACAAAATAGCATGCATGTTAGCAAAGTGGCTCACCCATATTACATAAACATTGCGGTTTCCCTCGATAACAACTTAAATCTTAGCTCCATGCCATTGATCCTTGTCATCTATCTTCTCATGTAAATGGACATGGGGAACGTTTCTTATCATGGAAGAATCAAATCAGAAGATTAAAGCACAAGTGATCAACCTCTTATCTTATTGTAGTGGTTTTTAATGTATGATAAGAACTGAACACGTACATGGTATAATATATGAATTCCATCAGTAAACATACAAATTTTCTGAGTAATGGTTTCTTAAAAATCATCATAGAACGCACGATGGATAATAAAAACCTGTAATTAAGTAGGAAAACTAATATGATTCCTCTGCTGATGATGTTGTAGCCATTGATTTGATATATGTGGAATCATGACCTACAAAGTAAAAAATAAAAATCAATTAGTAATAGCAGAATATGAATTATGTAGTGTAGTTTAATTAATACATAGATAAACACATTAATCAAAAAACATAAACATATATCCAACATGAACAATTTATATTTTTAAATAAAAAACATAATCAAACAGATAATGTAATGAAAGCAAAAGATAAATCATTGCAAAGAACAAACATTAGAAGAATCTGCATAAACGAAAAAAAACAAAACATTATTAGTTAATTGGATGTATATGAACATATTAGGGTTTTGAGAAAAAAGAGAGAGAATCGATGTGGAACATAATGATATTAGGGTTTTGAGAAATTTGATTGTATGATCGTATATTGTTTTTTATGGGATTTTTTTTTAATTTTTTATTTTTATTTTTTTTTAAATTCTAGTTGGAGGGTTTATAGATTAGAAGATGTAAAATATATTCAAAAAATGTTGTGCCTTAGTGGTTAAGATTTATGTTAAATATATGGGTGATCCCATGTTCGAATCTTGCTAAATATTTTTTGCCTTAAAATTCGAAAATTAATTAAATGAAATAAATTATATCCGAATTTAAATAAATGTAAAAAAATGAGACATGTTGCTTACGTGGCATGCTTACATGGCATGTTGCTTAGGTGGCGTCCAGTGGCGTTGAGGTGGAGTTTTGGGCATGATTGTGGCATTAATGACGTCATGACATCATTATATATATATATAATATATATTAATATACTATATATATAATAAAATATAATATATATATAAACTATATATATATTATATATATTATATATATATATTTATATATATTATATATATAATTATATACTATATATATATATATATATATATATATATATTATATATATATGTATATATATATAATATATATATATATATTATATATATATATATATATACATTATATATATATATATATATATTATATACTATATATATATTAATATATATATATACTTATTATATATATTATATTATATAATATATATTGTTGAACCTGAGGTTTATGGTTCTAACACGTAAATGGAACGACATTTACGGGATTACATTTACTATCTTGAAAGGCACAAACACATGGACTAGAAACGTCATTATTGTAAAGTTATGTGTTTTGTGAGCCTTTATATACCCCTCCATACTTCCATGGAGGGGTGAGACTTAGTGTGTATTTTCCCTTTCATCTTTCTTATCAATAAAACACATAGTTTTCCTTTCTCTCTCTACTTTCTCTCACTAACCATGGAAGTCATCTTCTTCCATGGACCTCCGGAATCCACAAATCACATAAAACTACGGTCCTAACAGTGGTATAACGAGCCAAGGTTTTTTACTTTGTTGATTTGTGGTCGAATCTTGTCAAAGTTGTCATCTTTATGTTGTTTACCCATGAATCCGTACCATTTTTTATCATCTTTATTGGGTTTAACAGTTGTTGACAGCTTTTGTTTTGTATCCATTTTGTCAATATAGTCAAAAAGTTATAACCTTTCACAAAAAGTTGTCATAGATCTGTTCTTTTTGCATTCTTTTGTTAGTCCTCAATAACAGATTTATGTCTACTTTATCTTCTTTTAAGACTATTGTACACCTTTTCCGTGAAAAGTGGGATAAAATGGTCATTCAGTATCAAAAACTGGTCAGAAATGTTTATAAAAAAAAGTCATCGGATACTGCTTTAAGGCTCATCGGAAACTGGAAAAAAGTCGCCGGAAAATGGTCGGAATTTCTTGTATAAGAAATTTTCGAAAAAGTACTGTTTTTTCGAGAAAACTAAACCCTAATTATCGAAATTATTTTCTCGATAATTTAAATTTCTCGATAAACTTTCCTGAAAATTTTCTCGAAAAAAAAAAGTTTTTCTCGAAAAACTTTTCTCGATAAAAATTTTCTCGATAAACAGAAAAGTTTCGAAATCTTTTGAATTCAAAATTATCGAGAACTTTTTTAAGTAGAGAAGAGATGGAGATGAAGCAGATACGAAGACCTATTTGACCACAACCAATAATACCAACTTTCGAAATCCAGACATCAGTTATATCAACATCATATGTCCGATAGTCAAATACCAAAACCAAATTCCTACCAACTCGTGTGACCTCAAAACCTATCACTCTTCACTGGTCCATAACAGTTAAAATACAAAGAGGACTCAAGATCTCAGTTATAGTTCACTTGATATCAAATCTTTCATAGACTTTCATGTGTGAACTTGTAACATCACAGATCTATCATTACCCAATACCAAACACACCCAATGCTACATCTATACACAACTATGGACCCTACTCAACACTCATAACACTCTATCAAGATATGGAACTGAAACTTAAATAAGATACGATCTCAACTTCTGTTTGGTCTCACAAGAATAGAACCTTTTACAAGGTAAACCAAATCAAAATCATCATTAATCAAAATTTTGAAGTTAAACTTCATTTATATTCGAACTAAAAGAGAAGTAACATAACTTGTACGTTATTCTCATTCTTGGTTCGTTCAAAACACAACAACAAAACACGATAACAATCGTGTAGAACCTTACCCGTGACCTTAACCGCAAAAATCTTGCCGTAAGATTTGTGATGATATGTTTGATTTGATTCGGTGTTGAGTTTGTATGGTGCTTGGATGATCAGCTGAACAGGAGATGATGAGGCGTTTATTTTTTTGGTGAGAGGATAATATTGAGATGTTGTAGGCAGATTCTTTATGTGTGTGTAGATGGGGGCGGATGTTTGAGGATTAGGGTTTGCAAATGAAGATTAGGGTTATGTATTGTAGCTTTATATAGTCCGAATTATTAGGGTTATGAGTGATGGGCTGGACTTAATGTTGGGTTGGTACACAATTTTGTCTACCTTTGGGCCTAAACGAGACTTATTAGCCATGGGCTTAAATGCTATATTAGATTTTGGGCTGGTGTTTATTTGGATGGAATATCAATACTCGAAAATTTGTCTAAGTTTTGCTTATGAGCTAACACTTTCATAAAGATAAAATTTTGGTATTATTGATTGTATTTTGGTTGTGCAAATTTTCACGGGGATACATTTTTTGACAAGATCGGGATACCATTATCGAGTTCACTTAAACTGTCAAAATGCTAGTTGTTTGAGCTTTTAACCGTTAGATGTGACTACGACGATAATTCTTTATTATTTATTGAGATTGAAGTGGGATTTCACGGGCACGTGTACTTAGTATCTTAAAGATATCGGGGCTGGCGATAATTCTTTGAGATCCTTGTTTGAGCTTTTAACCTTCACAATGACAGAGACTTGAGTTGTCTAGTTATACATGATGTTTGATGTTTTTACGTGTATAGCTATCACTTTAAAGGAGTTACGTTGTAGTGCTCAGTGTCACACAAAGTTGTGGATACTCAAGAGGTGATGTACATCTTATACTTGATGGTTGTAGAGTATAGAGTACTTAGGGATTCGAGGTGGACGAACTCTCTACGCCGCTCTTAGTTATACAATCGTGCAAGTTTAAGTCACAAGTTTGGGGTTATTTTACTTCGCTCTCAAGTTCATAATATTGAGTTTTCTCCATCAGTAGTCACTACAAAAAGGCGTCAGAACGATAATGGGGTCGATAAATAGTTGGTTGAGAAAAGTATAAAGAGTAGAGATGTTTATCAACAGTTGATTCACATGGGGCTAGTTATGGCACTACACACTTGCTTGGTTAATTGGACGTATGGGGTTACGCTGCCTCCGATTCTCATCGTTAACATAGTGTGTATGCTTCCGATTTCGAAGAAGACATCGTGGGGGAAGATAGAGAGTGTTTCTTTGACTTGACGTTGAGGGTGCTTGACGTCTTTGCGAAAACACTCATTTTCCACGAGGATCTGCATTTAGGGGGAAGAAATGTGCACATCAAGGACGCTTAATAGACTCACGTGATCGAGTTTACGACTGCATTACTACCGGAAGACTTCCGCAGAGATGATCAGTGGTTCAGTTTTGTGATGATTGGTGTAATCGTTTCGACTCTCGCGGATTGTGAAGTGCTAAGTAGCCTACATATGTGAGAATATCCTGTTGATTTCTTGCATGTTACCCCCGAATAGAGCTTCCGCATTGAGCATAACCGTGATAATTTAACTACTCAGATTTGCATGGTGTGGTTTACTGTGTCATCTACAAATTCCGCTGCGTACTCAAAACTTCAAAAGTTAAAAGACTGGCTTACTACATCAATGTTTCGAATCTGCTGAAGACGGTTGTCAGTTTGGGGGGAAGCCGATTCAGAAACTTCGCCAAAAAGAAGTGTACGAAGAAGCCGCTAAGGACATGCAGCATGAATTGGGGGGAAGTTAATCCATTTCATGCATATTACATCATTTGCCTACAAGTGAAGATAAAGTTCTCAAGCCGAGGTACAAGATGAAGAAAAAGAGCGTCAACTGCAGTCATCCTCAACACTTGAAGAGCCGATGATAACCTTTCTTTATTTGTATTTGTACTTGTAGGAAATGTTGTAAGTAATCCCTTATTTCGCCCATTGGGGGAAGATTGTTAGAACCTGAGTTTATGGTTCTAACACGTAAATGGAACGACATTTACGGGATTACATTTACTATCTTGAAAGGCACAAACACATGGACTAGAAACGTCATTATTGTAAAGTTATGTGTTTTGTGAGCCTTTATATACCCCTCCATACTTCCATGGAGGGGTGAGACTTAGTGTGTATTTTCCCTTTCATCTTTCTTATCAATAAAACACATAGTTTTCCTTTCTCTCTCTACTTTCTCTCACTAACCATGGAAGTCATCTTCTTCCATGTTACCCGACCTCCCGAATCCACAAATCACATAAAACTACGGTCCTAACACCTACATACCCCAACATATAACGGTTGCCCAAAAGGTTAAGAGAATACTTCTCTAACCATACAACCACCATCAACATCATATCACAGCATATAACAACAAACATCAATCAATGTAATCATGGTCATAAGTCCGCGTGTGTGATACCCTTATAATTACGTTCGCGACCATAGTTATAAAGCCTATTCCACATGCATACTTACTTCCAAAACCACACATCTTAATGATAACGCATATATATACCACAAAGCACCTAATAAACATCACAATCCATGCTATCATACTTGCATGTCCACTTGTGTTGTGACGCATTATGTTGGCTTCCAAAATTATCTATGCCCCCTTTCACAAGTGTACTCCCTCCTATGACAACACTTCATGCAAACAGTCATCTCTCTTGGAACAATTCCAACAATCATGTATACCGTATAATCTAAATCACTCGGATAAGATCGATACGATACTCAAGAGTAATTGTGCTCCAACATGGCTCCAGACGGAAAAAGACAATATAAGAGTTTCAAATCATGACACAAAACAGAAAACGTCGCACAAAGGCTCAGGCTCTACCCTAGCACTTGCCCCTATCAATCAGTTGGGATAAAATCTACTAGTCGCCGTAGACTCTAGATCCGAGTCCACCTCATACTCTTCCTCTTCACTTATCCATCCATTCTTGTTTCCCTCGATCTGTGGTAGTGGATGACTAGCAAAGCCATCACTGAGGTTTCTCTATTCATCCTCCACACGATATACAAATGCATGCATATCTCGGGGTCTATCCCAAACCACTCCCCCATCTTCTTGGAATTGGGGACCCTTTCCAGGGTACTTAGTGGTGAAGCCTTCCTTATCGGCCACCCTCGTCTCGTACCTTTCTATCTCCTTTCCATCCACATTCTCTTAGGTTAACTTCTCTTCAATCACACGCGAAAGCATGCTAGTAGGAACTAGGATCCTTCTGTTGACCCGCTTCATCCTACCAACTCTCTTGCAACCCGTAGCAACAACGGTGGTCCAACGAAGCATCTTTCGCGCAGGAGGTTCCATACTATAAATGACACACCCGATACTAAGTATCGAGATCCAACGGACGTCCGAAAACTAAAATAAACATCTCATATATTAGGAAAATAGACATGTAAGGTACTATACTTACACATAGGTCCTAAATGCAACTATATGAGGGACTCCTAGGTTATAGTCTAGGTTAAACCACCTAATTCTCTATAACCCTGGCTCAGATACCAATCTGTCACACCTCGCCAAGGCAGAAACGCGAGTGTGTAACTTCATGGATATCAACACAACAAATGGTGTCTATATAGAAAAATACTACATGCACATAAATAGAGCAAAGTACAAACACGAAGTGTTGTAACAATACCCCAAAATAAAATAACCAAATCAAACCTTCAAAGGTATCTTCCGCAAAGTCAAACGAATTCATATCCAAACATATAGATAGTTCATTCTCAAATGCAACTAAAGTCTCTTCTAGTCGCTTCCTTCTATCTTATCCTTAGAATGCTCACCTGAAAATGATGCTTAAAACGTCAACATAATGTTGGTGAGATTCATAGGTTTAAGACACAAATTCACACTCAAGGCAACCAGTTCACTGTGATTATAAAACATAGCTGGACAAATAATATTAGTTATCATATAAGCTAACATGTAATCACAAAAGATAAAGGCAACCGTTTGGGACGGAACGTGTCCCCCGCTCCAATATTGGCATCAATTAAGTCGCATGTGCGAGCAATAGGATAAGCATCCTCACAATTGAATCACATATATATCCACACAATCTTGGCATCAATTAGGTCGCATGCGCAAGCAACAGGATAAGCATCCTCCCAATTGAATCACGTGTATAACCACACAACATAATAGTGAGTAGGAGTATTACTCACCAATTGGATACTCCCCCCCCCCCAATTGGACCACACAACATTACCACATAGCATTCATACGATAACATTATAAGTCCAAGTTTTTTAATCCACACATAATCACAGTAACTCAAATCATTTAAGACAAGCATCATTCCCATCCCAAGTTTAAAACAAAGTAAAAAGTATGGGACTATAAACTCACCTCAACTTTGCAGCTTCCAACAAATAACAATCACAAATCTATACAACACAAATAAGTTCACGTTACACATGGTCAAGCTAAAAGCTATAACCCAAGAAATACTCATATGATGGATGTCTAAGGTTCATATGACCCACCATGGATCTCCTAGACTC
This sequence comes from Artemisia annua, assembly GCA_014162995.1. Lineage (NCBI taxonomy): Eukaryota > Viridiplantae > Streptophyta > Magnoliopsida > Asterales > Asteraceae > Artemisia > Artemisia annua. The sequence continues at coordinate 42,336 of LBNU01027773.1, read as the reverse complement.
CATACCAAACACCATCAACCACTAATGCTCACTAAATTCCTTGCACTCATAATTTCAGAAAACGCAAAATTTTGGGGTACATTCACCCACATAAAATAATAACAATTTTAGCTTAACAACTCACACCAAAAATTCACCATGTTCTCTCATAAGCATACAAGCTAATCTCAGAAGGCCATGGTCGAATAACACACACAAGTACCGATAAGAAAATCAAACTTGTCAACTATCCAGATTCGGATCTGAACGCACACCAAAAAGTTTTGATTAAAGAAAAATACTTCTACAACTTTTTATCACGAATCCTTTTCGTGGGAGTCTAATATGACCTAAAACTCAACCTTCCCTGAAGGGCTAACCTAGATATCACTTTTTCAACCACAAATCACTAACAAACTTTTACCCAAATTTTGTCCCGGTTTAACAGCTTTAACACCTTATCTTGTAAAAATCAAAAGACTAACTTCCCGACCTCGAAATTAATCGTGGTCAGACTTTTTGGAAAGCTCTTTCACTGAACTATAATTTTGACTCAAAATTCGTGATCTAACTTATCTCCATCTATTAAATCTTCGTATCTTTATAGCACTATGTTTCTGTCCAAACCCTAACTCATTAACTAACGCGTTTTATGACCAAATCTCATTACCAATCATCATAATATCATTAACCAATGACCCCAACATGTTTAACATCATGAATTTACAGAAGTTTACAAACCCTAGATCCTCCAAAATTAATATTACATGAATCAAATCAATAATTAAATAATTAAGGGATTACTAGGCATACCCCAGGCCTGTTTTCTTCACAAAATTGAAACCCTAACTTTCGTTGCTCTCCCTCTAGATCGACCATATGCCCAAAAACGTTTTTAGAGTGTTTTTGGTTTGTATTTATAATACTCTATTAACATTCTAGATAATATTTTAATTAGGAATTGTAATTGGACTAAAATTTGGTTTCATTTTTCCCTTAAAACACCCCTTTGGGCCGATTTTTATAATACACATACACACAGATATATATATATATATATATATATATATATATATATACACACACTAGATTTCGAAGCCCGTCCGATGGACGGGCATGACTGGTAATTATTTGTTGTTTAATATTAGATGGTCGTTAATTAATTGTAATAAGGTTTTAGTTAAAAAAAATAATATATGAGGAAGGTGGGCATGATTTATAATTATCTTTGGATAGTTGCAAAGCCCGCCCGATAGGCGGCATGACATATGACTTAGAAATATCGTTGAAAAAATTAAGTTAACGAAAAATAAGCTATAAACATACCATATTTTTATTTAATGCATTACCAACGATAGAAATATAGGGTTAAATAAAATAATAAGAAAAATAAGTTTCAAAGTGATACTCAAGAAATAAAGGGTTATAGAAAATAATAGCAAGCCTTAATTAAAAACCTTATATTAACGAAAAATAATGGACTGCTCAAAATGTGGCCCGTCTTTTTTAGCATATTGATATATTATCATTTAAGCAAGACTACAATACCTTAAGTGCAGTACATTTGAATGGAGAAGCATGAAGATACAATTTCACCAATTTATAAATTTACTTCGCTTCTGAAACAATAATATAGATGTCGATTTTTTTCTCCTAAAATAACTATCTAAATTTTTTTATTTTATTTTATTATTATTATTTTTTCCGTGTGTGTACGTCCAAATTCATGTTTTTGGAACAGAGGCAAGACTCTTGTTACATGACTTGGCTAATCTTGTTGCATTCTATCATTCATCATTAAGTTGATGAGTTTTAGTTTTTTAGAGGTATTTATTAACTTTTGGATGCTTTTTGAGTTATTTCCATAAACTTTTAGACCATAACAGATGAACATCTAAATTGGGAGTTTGTGACATCAATGAGAGTTTAAATAGATTTTATGATATCATGTTAACAATGCAAGTGGTTAGAACTATGAAATTACAAATGTGACGAAAAACCTTATGGCAGAATTAGGGAGAGTTCTAGATGAAGTGAAAGATAATAACAGGACTTATATTTATCCATGTGTTGCACAAAATTGTTTCTCTACATGAAAAGAAAAGACAATATATGCACATTTGAAGTAACTAAAATTGCAATTTTAGTTTGATTTGATGCTTATATTTGCCACAGCAGATGTATCCTAACTGGACGTGAACCTATGCTAAAAAACTAACCATCATAATGAAATTATAACATATAAATTCGTAGAACAATACATAGACTTTGACCACAAAAGTCAAAGAAAGGCATTACCTTCTCATACTGGTCGAAAACCAAAACACCATCTCTTCCACAACAGGCCTGCAACTGGATAATAAACTTGGCTGGCGGCATGAAGTTCCAAAATTTGCCCGATTCTCTAAGCATCAGAAATTTTAAAAGGCAAATCCGAACATTTAAGAGGTGTTTGGTATTACATGTTTTCAGCTTATAATGAACCATCTGAACGTAACTGAAAGTAGGTAATGAGAGATCAATATTAATGAGTTAATTTTAAGGTCCAAAAAAGTGTACGATTGTGATAACAGTTGTAAAATTCTAAGGCAACTAATTAAATAGTTAACATTTGCTATTGAGAAATTGACACTATCCAAAATTGACTTTTAGGCAATTGATAATCTGAAGTCAGACCATTCAATATGTTTAAATTTGACAACGATGCGTTAACATGGGTTTGGTGAATATTGTAAAGTTTGATGTGTATAACGTGAATTTAGATCAACATAAGCTCGCTAGCCAACCCTTTTTAACCAATTCTCTGACCGACCCGTTTTTGCCACAATGCCACTTATGAGTTATGCTTACCTTTTTAACGGGTTTGCGTACTGGACTCTACAACAGTCGATACCTATTCCTCATATTTGAGGTTTTCCTGGTTCTTACGCTTCTGGCAGGTCGAAAGGTGTAACACATTATAAAAGGAATTAGTTTGATAAAAATTGTTTGGCATGAGTTATGAATTCTGGTTCACTATATACTACTTTCTTACATGATAGGCAATTTTAAGTTTAGCTGTATACCACTTGAATGGTTAAAGCAGATGATGTTATTTGCAGATAACGTTCGTCACAAACACTGAGAATTTACAGCCACATTAAGTTCCTCAGGTCTCTCGACATCTACGTTACTGCATATCTCCTTAAATTCAGACCTCTGATTAGCCACCAAAGGATCTCCCAATATCTCTAACCATCCATTATCCTGACCCTCGTCGTTTCCATTAACAGCATGTGAACTTGGGCCAACCATGCATTTATTCTTTGGACTCTCCGCATTGACATCAATAGAATGTAAATTACTGGAAGTTCCACCAACCATGCATTTATTCTTTGGACTCTCTCCATTGCCATCAACAACATGTGTGTCACTGGAAATTCCACTGTCCACAAGTTCTGGAGTAGCATTCATTTGCATTTCATCAGTTACAGATGTTGAATAGTCCCCTTTCACCATAAGATCCTTGCAAATCGTTATCACCAACTGCCATGCCACTGTATAACTCGTTATAGTGAACAATAGTAGGAGATGCAATCTTACACTCATTCAATTTGACTGGATCTGAAACTTCATCAGTGGTTTCTTCACGAGTATGCAAACCTTTCTTATAGGCAGCCTTTTTCTTCCCTTTGACATTCCCTTTCCGCTTCTGCCAAACCAATATGAGTATCATTGTATACGTAAGAAAATAGTAGTTTGTGTTCATCAAATAGAAAAAAAAAATCAGAAAGGATTCACAGCAGTCTTCCCTTTTTCTCCTGAGGTGAAATGCCACATACCATGTAGTTGCCTCCCCCTGATTATCAAATTTACAAAGGCCTCGTAAATGAGTCATTTTCTAGAAAAAGTTACTCAATTGAGAAATATAAATTCAGTGACCCAAACAACTACGCCTAAACAAAGAACATTTCAAGATCAAAGGTACAATATGTTAGAAGAAAATGTTTTAAAATTTGAAATTAAGTTATAAAAAAGATCTAAATTTTACCCTCAAGAAAGCTATGATGGCGTAAAAGAATGGTTGCGATGGCACCAGGATGCAATGAGTTTGCAGTTAAGTTCCTCTTCTCTTCCTGGTTTTTAAATATTATTATGTAAATAAGAATTTAGCTAAAAAGGCTAAATAGCAATATGCTGATAAATATAACATAGTTAATTAAAAAGTACCTTAAACTGCCTTGTTAACTCGTTGGCGTGCAGTATGTTGGCCAGCTTTGACTGTCCATAGGCTTATATGGAGCTGTAACGGAGCCGTAGAACAGAATAAGTAAGTTAAGGATATGCACTAAACAATGCATTCAATCATGTTCTGATGATGTGAACATGTAATGAACTTCAGTTGTGTACCTTGATGCAACATTTCTTCTGTCAAAGTTTATTCCTTTGTTGTATGTAATTCGATCAGCCTATGATGACACGTTAACTATCCTTCCTTATTTTTCTTGCTCATTTGAAGTCTTCTTCATGGTATTCGTTAAAAGAAAATGACCTGACAAAAGACGACACCTCTATATTTGTTTCTATCATGGTATACTTTCAAAAATATTATTTGCGAATGGGCTAATCAAGTTATGTTCATATCTGAAACACAAAAAAATTATGAATAAAGAAAAAAAATTGAACAAAAAATGTCTGGGCTCAACCAAACCAATCCCATTTTGACTAACGTCAAAATAACCCAAGCAGACCTGTAATAATTGGTTTTGAAAAGAAAAGCAAATGACTGATGTTCTATAAAGAAACAAAATGAAAAGCCACACATTTACTAATGCCAAGTGAGTGTTTTGACTAATCAATTCAGATTCATTTAGTTCCATCCATATAAGTTTACTTTTAAGATTTTTGATCAAGAAAAAAACTCATTGACCTTTACATTTTTTCACTGTTACTAATTGAAATGATCAAATTTACCTGATTTTTCTAGCACAAAAGTAGGTGATGGTGGAGTTTGGAAGGAAACTGGTCTTGAAAAGGATGGTGAGAGTATATATAGGAGTCAAGAGTGGTGAGTGTACCTTGGAAAGCAAAATGAAACCTTCAATCTTTACTTGCTCCTTGACTCTTGAAACGGCCTATATACTTGTGAAATAGCATAAGTTTATGAATTTAAAAATGCTGTTACCTTCTCCTCATCCCTATGGGTGTCTGTTCATCCGGGCTTTCTCAAAATGTTGCTTCACCTGTAAAAATGTGACATTATATTTATGTCATTATCCCATATTGATTACATTGGTGTCATAATCCCATATTGATTTGTAGTTTACCTATACTTCAATGTGTACTAATGATGCAATCAATCTATTCAATATTATGATGAATGCTCCTAATGGTCATTATATCTTAACCGTTACATACATTGGCATTGATGGACATGCCAACCTAAAAGCCCTATATAAACTAGTCCTCTCTCTACCCTACAACACACACAAGTAGAATAATTTAGCTATCCATCAAGCTCTCTACACTCAAGTGGGTCAAGGGAGAGAAACTAGTTTGTGCTTAAGGTGTTCTCGATATCATGTCAACATCCGCTTCCGCTTCGGGTATGTTTATTCGTTTATGTAATTATGTGGTTATTATCATATTCTAAGATCTTTGTGGCATAATAGATTAACGTGGTCATCATGAATATTTGATACTAATGTTTACACATAATTGCTTACATGTGGTATCTGAGCCAACGTTTTGAATACGATAATGATCCTTAGTTTCATTTATCTTATCTGATATATGTATTGCAAACTGTTATTTTTTTATCGTAAGATTCGATTTAATTTTATGTCCGAAAGATGTATGATCGGGTTAAATATATATATTATTCTGACATCTTTTGTAACTAATAAAAATTATGTATAGAACATGATAATGTACGCATTCAAAATATCATGTTTCGTTACATTCACGCAAATCAATTTTTTTTGTTTTGTTTTATGCGATTGATATATATGTTAATCATGAGCTTTTAAATATGATAAGTAAGAAGTCGTCATATTTATATTATTTTTAGGCTATTACAATAAAGGTTAAATTGTGGACCATGATGTATTAAATGCTAGATTATTTTTAAAGATTATCCGTGTATGTTTTACACATAAATTTACATGATGCTATATTAGATTAATGAGTAATGTGAATGTACGTTATCAACTGAATATGATATTTGCATATTTCTTATAAGCCCGCATACATACGCTTCTAACTGAACAAATAAGAGTGTATCTTAATTAGTATTATCTTTTTCCCTTGTCCTATAATTAAGTTTGTATGGATGAAGCTATAACATTTATTCCCGCTTCCGCGTAATTTTAGATATATATTGTTACTTAGAACCTTATGATGCATGAATAAAATGAATGTAATTGTCTTTGAACTTATGTACGTTTGAAACTTTGCGGTTAATGTCCATGTTCATTTGATGTATAATGTTTTCATGATATGTCTTCTAACATGTCTTTTACATGATGTAATGTAAAAAGGCTATAAAACAATATGTAGGCATTCGTTTGCTATCTTACTATCATTAATGATTTGTTTGATTTCATTATGCTATATAATTGTAATTAATTGACATATTGAAAAAGTTATATGTTACAAAATTTTGAAATAAATATCATTGCAACATTAATATGCCTTAAATTTAAATTGATTACTCTTTAAAGCTATTTATTAATCTATTATATGGCATTAAGTGAAATTAATTTGTTAGTCACCAAAGTGATCAAGTTAATTTCAAATTTGTAGTCATATAATTTATGTTGTCTTAAAGAATGCTATTATGTTTTTTTTATTAGTTGATAGAAATTATGAATTTCGCCCAAAGGAAAAATTATTCCTCTACAACTAATAATCTTAAAGATGAAAATTAGTATACTTTGTCATATGTATATAGTTATCCAAAGATGCTTATATATTTGACGAAGTCTATTTTATTTTCATGCATAGTTTCATGGCATTCTAGTAATTATGATATATTGTTGTGTTTACCCAAAGGAAACCAATAATATATATTTCATTTATTTATCTCGTACGAATTCTTAATTAGTAAGCATATAAATTTTTTGCAGCAATTAACCTTCACTCTCAAGCTTCTTCTGTTACCTTGTTTACCGGTGTGAATTTCTCCGAATGGAGCGAACAAGTCACTTTCCATTTAGGTGCTTTGGATCTTGACTTGGCGCTATTGGAGGATAGGCCTGCTGACCTCACTGATGTAAGTACAGAGGCTCAAAAATCACACCATAAGGCATGGACAAGGTCTAACAGACTCTGCTTGAACTTTATGCGGATGACAATTGCCAACAACATTAAGTCTTCTCTTCCCGGCATTGAAAATCAGAATGCTAAAGATTTTCTTAAGCTTGTGGAAGAGAAGTTTCGTTCTGCTGATAAGGCGCTAGCAGGGACACTTATGGCTGAACTCACCAACATGAAATTTGATGGTACAAAGAGTATGCAGCAACATGTCCTTGACATGACCAATATCGCAGCAAGACTCAAGACACTGGGTATGAATGTTGATGACTCTTTCTTGGTGCAATTCATAATGAATTCACTTCCTTCTGAATATGGACCGTTTCATATCAATTATAACACATTAAAGGATAAGTGAAATATTGATGAACTGTCCAGTAAGCTTATTCAAGAGGAATCGAGACTAAAGAAACAAAGAGTTCACTCCATTAACCTGGTGAATCAAAGAGATGACAAGAAGCTCAAACCAAAAGCCAAGAACTTTAAGAAGAAACAACATGCTACAACCTCAAAGGTTGCTAATGGTGAAAAGAAGGAACAAAGGAACAACAAATGCAATTTTTGCAGGAAAGAGGGACATTTCCAAAAGGACTGTCGTAAGCGTAAAGCTTGGTTCGAAAAGAAAGGTATACATTATGTTTCTGTATGCTTTGAATCAAACTTGTCTGAAGTTCCTTCTAATACTTGGTGGTTTGATTCTGGTGCTACTACTCATGTTTCCAATATTATGCAGGGATTCCTTACAATCCAATCCACAAGCCCAACTAATAATTTTCTCTTTATGGGGAACCGCATGAAGGCTCCCATTGAAGGCATAGGGACTTATAGATTGAAGTTAGATACCGGGTTTCACTTGGATCTAATGAATACTCTCTATGTACCTTCAATTTCTAGAAATTTAATTTCTGTTCTGAGACTTGATGTTAGTGGGTATACTTTTGGTGGTGGAAATGGTCGTTTTAATTTATATAAGAATAAATCCTTTATTGGTTATGGTATTCTTATTGATAATTTATATAAATTGAAACTTGATGATCTTTTTTCTGAATCTGTGTTTACTGTTGATCATAATGTTGGAATGAAACGTAGTATTGTCGATGAAAATTCTGCTTTCTTGTGGCATAAACGTTTGGGTCATAATCCAAAGAAAGATTACAAAGATTGGTGAAGAACGAGATTCTACCGAGTCTAGACTTCACTGATTTTGGCTTATGTGTGGAATGCATTAAGGGTAAGCAAAACAAACGTAGCAAGAAAGGTGCCACAAGAAGCAGTAATCTCCTTGAAATTATACACACCGATATTTGTGGACCGTTTGATACTCCATCCTTCACTGGAAATGTTTATTCGTTTATGTAATTATGTGGTTATTATCGTATTCTAAGATCCTTGTGGCATAATGGTTGAATGTGTTCATCATGAATATTTGATGCTAACGTCTAGACATATAAATGCTTACATGTGGTATCTAGAGCCAACGTTTTGAATACGATAATGATCCTTAGTTTCATTTATCTTATCTGATATGTGTATTGCAAACTGTTATTTTTTTATCGTAAGATTCGATTTAATTTTATGTCCGAAAGATGTATGATCGGGTTAAATATAATTTATGTTGTTTTATAGAATGCTATTACGGATTTATTATTAGTTGATAGAAATTATGAATTTTTCCCAAAGGAAAAATTATTCTTCTATAACTAATAAACTTAAAGATGAAAATTAGTATGCTTTGTCATATGTATATAGTTATCCAAAGATGCTTATATATTTGACGAAGTATATTTTATTTTCTTGTAAAGTTTCATTGCATTCTAGTATTAATTAAAGATATTTATTTACTTATTATGTGACATTAAAGGGAATTAATTTGTTAGTCACCAAAGTGGCCAAGTTGATTTCAAATTTGTAGTCATATAATTTATGTTGTCTTAAAGAATGCTATTATGAATATTTTATTAGTTGATAGAACTTATGAGTTTTTCCCAAAGGAGAAATTATTCTTCTATAACTAATAATCTAAAGATGAAAATAATATATATTTGTCATATGTATATTGTTATCCAAAGATGCTTATATATTTGACGAAGTCTATTTTATTTTCTTGTAAAGTTTCATTGCATTCTAATAATGATGATGATATATTGTTGTGTTTACCCAAAGGAAACCAATAATATATATTTCATTTTTTTTATCTCGTATGAATTATTTAATAGTAAGCATATCTTTTTCCGCAATTAACTTTTACTCTCAAGCTTCTTCTGTTATCACATGTGACAGCCCCATCTGCTACATTATCCATCCTAACACTGGTCTGGGGTAACTCAGTGTTCCTTGAGGCTTTCCTACGGGTATAGGTCTTTTGTATGGGAATAGGAATTAAAACAGATTCTGAATCATGTTGTGAATCAGAAGTGGGTGTGTGTTGGGAGTCAGTTTGTGTGCTCTGATACCACATGTAGGAACCCAACATACTCTTTGATCGTTACGGGCTCCAGGCTGTTAAACCTTTAATTATCTAGGAACAATAACATTGACTAACATGCAGCGGAATAATAAAAAAGAACATCAATGTTATCAACAAGGTTTTTCATTATCATCTCTAACATACAAACATTTACAACCCCAATTCTACTTGATCAAGGTAGAATGACCTTGAGGCTGACTAACCAACTAACTCTAACTAAACCACTAACAAACCCTAGGCGTTTATCTTCTACGCCTAGGTTACACACACACACCTTTTAGTCGACTACATTGCAGAAGACTTAATTATAAAATCCTAACCCTTTTAGACAAAGCATGACCTAACACAGGTTTTAGGAACTTATCCTGATTAATTTTATGCTTAACAACTTGAGGAATTTCCTCCTTTTTAGCACACTGTGTTGACCTAGTGGTTGACTCATCTAATTCATCCTCAGAATCTGACACCCAATCTTCAATGATTGGTGCACCAGAATTTAAATTTTCAACCTCTGGTATTTTAGTAATTGACTTACTAAATTCACCTGCTTCTTTTATCAGCCCTTCAACATCTACAAATGAGAGTTCCTTTCCAGGGGGTGCAAATGCACTCTTCATGGGAGGTGAAACCTCATTGTATCCTATGCCACTTTTATTTCTCATTAGTTGACATTCAATTATGTTTTTACCATGGCCATCAAGGACAGAAGTAGCATATTTTTGTTTATCAACTCTAATGATGTGCTTATCCATTTCCTCAATTGCTAATTCCCTAGCTTTTTCAGACTCAACTAACTTTCGTTTAAACATCTCTATTTCAGCATTTTTAATATCAATTTCACCACGCTGAAAATCAAGCCTATCAACATATTCTATTTCAAGTTCTTGCATATATTCAAGTTTCTTTTCAACATTTGCAATGCCTACTTTGTATCCAATGTTTTCAAGTTTTAAAAACTCAACTTCTTTTATTAAGCTCTCATTTCTAGTCTTAAGTTCTTCTAAAGTGTCAGCACATGATTTAAAGGAACATGAAGATTCATTAGTTTCATTAGATACCTCAGAATCTGAGCCAGATGATGAAGAAGCATAAGCCATTAGAGCAAAGTTATGCCCTGTCACTGCAAGCAAACCATGGTTTGGTTCTTCTTGTGCCAAGTCACTCCAGTCATAATCACCCAAACCATCACAGGACATCAAAGCAGTAGTTTGCTTTGAATCTTCNTATTTCAAGTTCTTGCATATATTCAAGTTTCTTTTCAACATTTGCAATACCTACGCTGTATCTAATGTTTTCAAGTTTTAGAAACTCAACTTCTTTTATTAAGCTCTCATTTCTAGTCTTAAGTTCTTCTAAAGTGTCAGCACATGATTTAAAAGAACATGAAGACTCATTAGTTTCATTAGATACCTCAGAATCTGAGCCAGATGATGAAGAAGCATAAGCCATTAGAGCAAAGTTATGCCCTGTCACTGCAAGCAAACCATGGTTTGGTTCTTCTTGTGCCATGTCACTCCAGTCATAATCACCCAAACCATCACAGGACATCAAAGCAGTAGTTTGCTTTGAATCTTCTGCTGCCTTCTTGGTAGGGTCTCCAGCCTTTTTAGGAGCTCTGCATTCCCTAGCAAAATAACCTTTCCTATTGCAGTTGAAGCACTCCATTTTTGACTTGTCAAAGCCCAAGTTGCCCTGTGGATTTAGTTTGATTTGCTTTCCAGTTCTCTTCAAAAACATTCTTGCTCTCAAGGTCAGCATAGCCATTTGCCACTTCATATCAATTTCTTCCAAGTCATCAGCATCAATATGATCAGCATCTTGGTTGAGTACTTGTGTTGCTGTTGTGAGATCAGCCAAGAATGCACAGANAAAACTTTCTTGCTCTCAAGGTTAGCATAGCCATTTGCCATTTCATATCAATTTCTTCCAAATCATCAGCATCAATATGATCAGCATCTTGGTTAAGTACTTGTGTTGCTGTTGTGAGATCAGCCAAGAATGCACAGAGAGCAGCATCACTTGCAGTAGCCAAGTTTTCAGAACCAGCAGCAGAGTTTCTAGTGCTAGCAGTAGAAACTCCATAAGCAGCAGAGTGAGTTTCTGATGTAGTATTACTTTTAGCAGAAACAAAAGCAATGTTTTGAGCAGCTGATGTAGAAGAATTTGATGTACCCTTCAACTCAGGCTCATAAGCTTTCAAGTTGTTGTATAGATCATCCAAGCTCATTGAATCAAAATCATCCTTGTTTCTCCACACAACAGTATGCATGCTCCATTCTGGTGCAAGGTTTCTAACAAATTTAAGATTTACATCTTCCTGAGGGATGATGTATCCAGAAAGCTTTAGCTGACTCATAAGCCTTTGAAGCCTGTTATAAGTACCATCGAGAGTTTCTTCACTGAGAGCAATGAAGTTCTCAAACTGATGCTTCAAAGCATTCTTCTTGACCTTCTTAGTGGCTTAATTACCACCAAATCTTGTTTCTACAGCATCCATAAGCCCCTTAGCAGTATCAATTTCTTCAAAGTCAAGCTGAAATTCATTAGGTATTCCCATTAAAAGAATACTATGAGCCTTTATCTCCAACTTCTTTTGATCTTCAGCTTCCTTGCCTTTGATAGAAACGGAGGCACCATCAACATTCACTGTGGTTTGAGTACCATTTATAATAGCATCCCACATCTTGTAGTCAATCATGCGGATGTATTGCCTTATTCTCATCTTCCATAACTGGTACTCACCTTGCTTCAGCATAGGAACCTTGGAGGCAGTCACCATATGAGTTTCATCACCCATAGCTTAAAGTTGTGTTGAAAAGAAAGTAAGTAAATTTGTTGAGTTCTTCTTGATCACAGCTTCTAGATCACAAGCTCTGATACCACTTGTAGAAACTAATGACGTGGTAATTATAGTTTCTTAGATCGTTTTGAGCCTTAGGGTTCAACAATAACAATGAACAATTATGCACAGCGGATTAAGAACAAATCAAATGTTATTGACACAAGGTTTTTCACCATCATCACCTCCAATTATTATTTGATCAGAATAATAACGTGTTACCTAACTGTAACAGGGATCTAAGACACCTCAGATCTTGAAGGTATCGAACAACTCTAGTCTAGGCGTTTACAAGACAATACGCCCTAGACACACACACACCTTTCTGTAATCTACATTGTGGAAGACTTGTATAAAACCTGTACCTTGCCTCTCTTTATATAATAGAGAGTGCTAGGTTTACAAAGAGATAATACCGAATAATACAAAGAAATCTTCCTACGTATATAAAATATCCTGTAATATTCTTTTCTTTGTAGCTTTCTCTCTTTGTCATCTTTAGCCCTTCTTGTTTTCATTCTTCTTGTTTTGTCTCATCAAATCTATAAACCCAACAACTGGTTCATCTGGTTCATTTGTAAGTGTGAGTTTTTCTTTATGTTGACGTGTGACCTTCTTGGTTCTACTCTTAGGCATAGGGAACTCTTTTCCTGTTTCTTTAGAAACCATCCTTTTGGTTGTTGACGTTTTCACACCAACCTTTTGGTTCCTTTCAGCAGCATCGTACACTTTATAAGCACTTGTTTTTCGGATATCAGCAGAAAGCAGCCTATCAAGAATTCTCATTCCTTGCACGGTGGTGTTAGTTAGTTGAATTCGAGCAGACGTGAACATTTGACCCATGTTTGGTTGGTGTTGTTTGTCATCAGTTATGGAATCAATGTCGGAGTATTTCTTCATGAAGTGTAGAATAATGAGTTTGGTGAACCGATAGAATGGTATTTTCTTATCTGTTACTCTTTGGACTTGTGCAGATTGAAAGATCATGTCTTCCCAGATCAG
>LBNU01027773.1:14057-26883 GCA_014162995.1 Artemisia annua | reverse complement strand
GAATCTTCTTCCACCCTTAGACCTAGATTAGAGTAGCCTTTAGCCTAACGAACACTATTCCCTGCTAGAGAACGATCAATCCCCCGGTACTTGCCACTACACTATACTACATCGGTCAGGTACAATGCCTGGTGGGGATTGCAAGCTTCTCGAGATCCCTCGAGAGGTAAAACGTAGTGCGTGTTGCAATCCACGCGCATCAGTGACATTGGCTCCTTGAGTGAGCTCAATGGTTTTTCGATAGCCAAGGTGGCTAGGTCGGGAATATTCTCCTAAGGTGCGGGGTCTAGGAAGTTGGTTTGGTTGTGGTGGGTGGTTGGGATCAAGGATGTTACCACCTTCCATGATGGCGGATGGTAGAGATTACGAACAAAAACACGAAGAAAAAGATAGACTAAAGAAAATCCTAGAAAAAGAAAATAAAAATCTCACTAGAAAGGAATCTAGTGAGTAGACCTAAAGAAATAAAAATTCTACCTAAACGATAACTATTCCCCGGCAGCGGCGCCAAAAACTTGATGCGTGGTTTTGTAACCTTACAACAGGTTTTACAATCTAAGTAAACACAAGAAGAATTTAGCTACACATGTTAATTAAAAGACAAGCAAAAGATATAATCAACCAACACATAGACATATTGATTGAATTGAAGTGAAGATTTATCTTTAATTAAGCATGAGGGTTCCAAGGGTTGGAAACCCTAAAAAGTACAGGAAATTCGACTTTAGGGTTTGCCCTAAAAGTTCTCCACAAAGTTCCACACTAATGAATGAAAATTAGAAAACTATATATAGATTTTACACTCTGACGGCGTCAGGTTATAAGGGCTGACGCTGTCAGCTCGCCGCCAATAAGTTTCTCGGATGGCCTAGATCCACTTCTGACGCTGTCACCTTATAAAACCTTCTGGGCCGTCACTCTTTAACTTTACTCCTGACGGCCTACAATTCCTAACACCTGACGGCGTCAGGTGTTAATTCCTCTGGCCCGTTATTTGAAAATTGGATTTCACTCTTTTGTCAAGACTTTCTGACGGCGTCACCTTGTGACTTCTGACGCCGTCAGGTTATAAATCACCAAGATTGAATATGATGGCTTCATTACCAAAACGCAATGTGATCTCTTCATCAAAAACATCGATCAAAGCTCGGCCCGTTCTTAGGAATCCCATCCCTAAAATGAGAGGAACCCTCGGGTCTGCATCGAAGTCAACAATCACGAAATCTGCCGGAAATTGAACTTTCCTACATTCACGAACACATCCTCAGCAATACCGAGGGGACGATATATAGAGCGATCTGCAAGCTCGAGAGTCATGCAGGTAGGAGTGAATGCCGGAAGAGAAAGTTTCTTCCAGACTGAGTGAGGCATCAGGTTGATGCTTGCACCAAGATCGGCCAAGGCATAGCATTCAACCATCCCCGGGAAAATGCAAGGAATGAGGAATTTCCCGGGATCTCCCAGCTTTTCGGGAAGCTGTTTCAACAAAACTGCAGAGCAGTTCTCGTTTAACGGAGTTTTTGCCATCTCGAAGAGTTTTTCCTTGTTATTTAACAGATTTTTGATCGTAGATGCAAACTTGGGCATCAGAAGAAGAGCATCCGCGAAGCTAATGTCAAAATGTAATTCTTTAAAAATTTGGAAAAATTTGTCCAGTTGGTGACTAGCTTTCTCGCGGAGCTTTTGATCTTGTAAACGTGATGGATAAGGAATCGAGGGTTTGAGATTTTGTTTTTCAACGGGATCAACTGGAGGTTCAAAAACAACTCCAGGTTTGGATTTGGGTTTCGGGACCGGGACAACTTGAGGGTGGACGTCATCGGTATCTCCGTTATTAGTAGGAAGTACCGTGTCCGTAGTAACCTCAGGTTCACGTTCCGCTACCTGTGGAGGAAGAGAAGAAGAGGTAGCAGGAGCCGTGGGTCTTTTGTAGGAAACTCCACTTCGGGTGGTGATCGCCTTAACATCGCCCCTCGGGTTAGCGATCGTGTTGCTCGGAAGTGTTCCTGAGCCCGAGGGTCGATCATTTAAAGACTTCTTGAGTTCGGAGATCTGATTGACCAACAACTTGTTCATTTCTTCTTGGGACTTCATAAATTGCTTAAGCAACTCATCTGATGAAGGCCCAGTTGGAACAATGGCTTGAGTTTGATTGTTAGGAACATTTTGAGGCCGATTGTTTTGAAAATTCCCATGATGTTGGTTATTACCGTGAAAATTGTTTCCCTGATGAAAATTACCCTGATTATGAAAATTATTACCCTAATTACCATGACCTTGATTTCTTTAAAAATTTCCTTGGTTTTGAAAGCCTTGGTTATGACCGNTCGGAGATCTGATTGACCAACAACTTGTTCATTTCTTCTTGGGACTTCATAAACTGCTTAAGCAACTCATCTGATGAAGGCCCAGTTGGAACAATGGCTTGAGTTTGATTGTTAGGAACATTTTGAGGCCGATTGTTTTGAAAATTCCCATGATGTTGGTTATTACCCTGAAAATTGTTTCCCTAATGAAAATTACCTTGATTATGAAAATTATTACCCTGATTACCATGACCTTGATTTCTTTGAAAATTTCCTTGGTTTTGAAATCTCTGGTTATGACCGGAATTGAAATTCCCTTGGTTGTTAAAATCTTGGTTCATTCGATGTTGGTTTTGATGAAAATTATGGTTCCGGTTTCGAGCATTTTGGTTTTGAGGCTGATTAAATCCGGGTGGTCCGAGGAAATTGTTGGAACGATAGCTTAAGAGATTACGGTCTCCCTGTGGTTGGTAAGAGTTACCCCCCGCATTGTAGGAACCTTGAGCAGCATATACGTTCTCGTGAGCGAAGCCACCGGTGGCTGGGCACTCAGTATAAGGATGTGGACCACCACATGTTTCACAACTTTGACTGACAGCTCTGACTTGATGATTGATATTCTGATTAGATTGATGCATTCTCAATACAGCAGTGGACAAATCATCCATCTTTTTAGTGAGAGCAGCTATTTCAGAGGAGGCTGGAGTGATAGATTTACATGAATCATTCCTCTCAGCTGAGGAATCCCAGAAATTGTGGTGGGCAGTCATGTTTTCAATGAGATCATAGCACTCCTCGGGGGTCTTTTTCATAAAGGTCCATCCAGCAGCAGCATTGATCGTGTCACGGTGACGGAGAGTCAAACCATTGTAGAAAGTATCTATGATGGTGACTAGAAGCATGTTATGATTGGGACATCGATCAATTGCAAGCTTATAGCGTTCCCATGCCTCAAATAAGGACTCATCGGGAAGCTGTCGGAAGTTGCTAATATCATTTCTCAACTTAGTTACCATGGATGGTGGAAAGTATTTTGCTAAGAACTTGGTAACCATTTCATCAAAAGTGTGGATCGAATTCTTCGGGAGACGATCAAACCAAGCAGTAGCATGATGAGTGAGAGAATATGGAAAGAGGTATAAGTGAAGGCCGTCATCGGTGACACCATTCTGCTTCATACTTTGGGTGACGGTCAAAAATTTATCGAGATGCTTATTTGCATCGTCACCCGGTAAACCGTGGAACTAACACGAATTCTGGACTTGCTGGATCATGTGGTGCTTGAGTCCAAAATCCGTGGAACTGATAGTAAGTGGTGCAATGGGTCCTCCCCTCCCCTGTATAGTACGCTGACATAGCTCCTCCATCGTTCGGAGGTCAGGAGCTGCATCCCCTATTTCAGAGTTGGGAGGGGGTGGAGGTGGTGGTGGGTCATCGTCAGGAATTTTAACGGATATTTCTGGTATAGCAAGCAATTCAGCTATGCTCTTTTGACGATTTCTTCTTGACTGGGAACGAGTGCGCATGCACTAAAAATATTCACAAGTAAAACAAGACCGAGGCAAAACAACAGTGAACTTAAACCAATAACCACAGTGTGACTGACTTCTTTGAAAAAGGTACACCAATCACAAGAGTACAATGGCAAGTTTTAATCTTTAGTTTGGGAACTTATTAATGGTCATACACCCAGTTGGGTTGTATTCTGCCTTGAATTGCGGTGGTATTATTTTACGTAATTATTTAACAATAAAACAAATGTTTTTGGCTTTTTGGGGTGTGTGTGAAAAAAAACTTGGAAATTATTTTTGGAATCGATTCGTTAACCGAAATCGTTCCTTTAAGACTACTCGCAGGGTGGCGGGAGAGAAGAATGGATCTCTCTTCGATTCGCAATTTAATGTCAGAACCTCCGTATTCCACCTGTATAGGTTGTAATCTTAAAGAATCGAAGTAATTTAACTTCACGATTTGTTTTTTTTATGATTTTTTTTGGTGTTGTTAACACTTTAGGAAAAGTGTTAATGACTTTTTTCTGATATGATTAAGATTTTTACAAAAAAATTTTTACAAAGTGATGTGATTTGTACAAGGAGGGTTTTGAAAATCACTAAACCTAAACGTTTTTGGAAACACGCAACAACCTCCCCGGCAGCGGCGCCAAAATTTGACTCCTCCCAAACTAACTAGTCAACCAGGTGTGGTCAACTAAGTCAAATGAGGGAGAAAGTGATCAATTTATGATCCGGTGTAAGCATAGTGTATTCCCGGGTCGTTATATCCCGACGAGATTGAAATTGTATTTGGAAAAACGTTTTTTGAATGAGTGATTGGGAACAGTAACCAGATAAAGATTGATTATTTTGGTATCTAAGAAAATGATAATTAATAAAAGTTTACACTACAGGGGAACAGAATTAGGCTTGGGAAAAACCTAATACAGACAGACTAATTATGTAAATGGGAAAAGGTTAAATATGAACAATTACAAACTACAGGGGGTAAAAATGAAACTTTTACAAAATTAAAATGAAAAGAAAAATAAATTAAAAAGAAAATTATTTTTTTGATTATTTTAATATTTAAATATTAATTAATTACTATAACTATTTAAAAAGTTAATTAAAACTAATTTATAACAAACCTAAAAATGATTACGATTACAATATTACACTAAAAATTTGTAAAATTAATTTCTAAAAATATAAACTGACTAACAAGAAATATAAAATTGAAAATAAATATTTTTGTCTTTTTGTGGAACTTTTATTAATTAATTACTAAACTATTATATTAAGGTTATTTAAACTAGATTAAATAAGAAAATTAGAAAATGAAAAGAGAAAATTACAAATCCAATTTTTACAGATTCTAAATAATGTATACAAGCTAGAAAAATTATAAAAATGGATCTGAGATTAAATTTAAATACTTAAACTATTTCCTTTTTGGTTTTTCTAATAAAACTGTTTTAATTAAAATTAAATCTAAAAATTACCAAATGAACAGTAGAAATTGTGGGAGAATTACCAGAAGTGCTAAATATTATTTAGAACTCAGGAAAAATATAAAAATATACTACTGTTTAACAAAATCTATTAAAACTATTTAATTTACTAATATTAACTAATTATTAATTAAACTATTTTTAATTCTAATAAATACTAAATTACAAAGGAAAATTCTAAAAAAATTTATAAAAATACTTTAAGATACTAGGAATTTAAGAAAATTATAAAAACAGATAAGTACTTAATAAAAATTTAAAAAGAAAAATAAAAATCTAAATTATATTAAATAGAAACTATCACTTTTCTTAAAAGTGATTATTTTTGGATTTTTCTTTTTGGAACTTGTTCTAACACTGAAAATGAACAACTTTTATGAAAAAACTTTTTATGAAACTCAAAAATAAGCAGTTTGGACACTATTGTTGTTCACAGATTGCTAAATGAGATTTTGATAATGGAAAAAGCACTTAATAAGCTAAAAGGACTGAACCAAGGGCCAAGGAATCTATAAAAAAGCTAGGTAAACTGGAACGAAGCTAAAATGACAAGAAATGGTGACCAAATAAGCCAATAACACAAAATAACCAATCTCAAATTTCCACAGATCAATCAAGAAAATCAAAATAGGACAAACTGCAGGACTATGTGGGGCCCACAGTGTTAATCTAAGGTCCAAAGAGAAACTTGATTTGAAAATTAGGCCAGGTGAGCTTTCTAATAAACCAATAATCAGAGCTTATGGCACACTGAGTAGCTTGTGGTGAGCTTGTGAAGTGGGCTATGTCACAACTGAACCAATGCTCACACAGTATAAGCTTAGGGGCTTAAAAAGCTCACAAGAAACTGTGGTAAGCTAAGAATTCAATGCACAATTCACTAAGGACCTTAAAAACAGTAGATTAAGCCCTAATGTCAAATCTCACAGACTTATGCAAATTTATGAATACAAGCAGTGGTGAAATTGAGCAAAAATGAGAAATGAAAAAGCTAAAAGCTATTTTGATGAATAGAAAAGCTAGTACAGAGACAAAAACTTACAAGCACAATCATAAACAACCCTAAATCAACTGATAACATAACACAATAACAAGAACATCAACAGAATCATGACATCAATAAGCACAATGTTCATATTGAGTGATCAGCATAGACACTGATAACTAAGCAACTAGAGGGGGTAAAATAAGCACTTAAATAAGCAGATATGAGAAAAACAAAAACACAGGTAGCAAGAAACCCTAAGTGGCTTCCAAAAGCAACAAGAATCAAGCTAAATGCTAAAGTAATGAGCAAGATATGCTCAAGAGAAAAATGGGTCAAAGAAGAATACCCTGGGTACAGAGCACTCAAAAGGCCAAGGTGGTCATTTTGGACACAGATTTAAATGAGCAAACCAACTCTAAACCCTATTTTTCTTTTTGAAACAGATAGACAAGCAACACAAGACCCTAGAAATACAACCCTTATCTATTTCTAATCCAAATTAAACTTTGTACAAGGTTATGAAAATCTGTCCATTTGACAGTGTGAAAAACTTTTGACTTTTTATGAAGACTCTAAGATTTGACTTTGGTGAGTTTTGATTACTTCTATTATACTGGAAATGTGATATTAAGCTTGAATAAGACTTACTTGAGCTAAATTAACAACTTTTGAAAAGATTAGAGTGATTATGGATCCAACCTTTTTGATAGTGATCACATAAGTTGGGTGAAAAATGATGTTTGACTTTTTAATCAAAAGACACTGATTTTTTTAGGTTTGATATGAACTAATATGACCTCAGAGAACATGTGTGAACCAAGAATAACAACAATCACAGACTAAAACACGGTCAACAAGCTTGAGCCAAACACACCTTAACTTTTATGAAAATGAGATTATAGAAGCAAAATGATATTCTAATGCATGAATCTGATAAATAAGCTTATACTAACTTAATTTAAACACAATTAAGCAGAAATTAACAAGATTTAATACTTGAATCTACCAAACAAAGATAATGCTAAAAATTCTTAGAAACTGAAAATTAAAAATTAAGAATTAGAAACCTTGACCTCTGGCTTAACCAGGGTATCTCTATGCTCAACAAGCTCCTAGCTTATCAGAGATAAGCTAGGTAAAGTCCATCTGGCCAATCCATTTAGACCACTTCCAAAGCATTCCATGTCCATCAAGCAAAGGTACCCTGTTGTGAGTTTAGTATCTGAACTTTTTATCTTTTTGTGTTTTCTTATAACTATTTAAGACCTAAGTGAGCTTATAACACAGTAACTTGAAGCTTAGAACACCATTAAATCCAAATCAGAAAATTGAAATTGAAATTCCAAAACAGAAATTTAACTAAAGTACTTGAGTTTTCTGATTAAAAAGAGGTCAAATTACATTAATGGAACAGATTACAATGCTTTCAAAGGATTTTTAACCACTAAAAATTACAATTTAACTAATTCGACATTCAATTTAAACTAGGTGACTACTACATCTTCTCTTCTGCTCCTCTTCTATTTATAACTTGAAATTAGGGTTCCTTGGAGCTTCCTTGTGCTTTCCCACTTCAATTGGGACCATTGGATGGTCTGTGATTGATCCTGGCCCTTAATCTCATTTTGGTGCCAAAATGGAAACAGGGCAATTTGTACCAGTGGGGGGTGGTGGCATTTATTGTGGTTGTCCTGTTAGGTGAAGGTGGTGGGGGTGAGTGGGATGGGCGGTGGAGATGTGATGGGGCAAGTGGTGGGAGTGAAACCAGGGTGGTTTCTGGTTTTGGTGTCCGGAGGGAAAGAGAAACGGGGGAGGTGGGTTTGACTTAAGTCAAACTGGTTTTGGGGTGGGTTTATTATAAAAATTCGGATTGGGCCAGGCTTGTGTTGGGCTTGTGGACTGGATGGGTTTAAAAGGGTGGGGGGTTGGACTGTTTTTGTTTTTGGATTTGGACTGGTTTGGGATTTGGATTATAAGAGTTCGTTTGGTGTTATAGAATTACAAGGACCAATGTTGTAAATTTTCTGAAAATTAAGGGACTGAATTTGGAAATTTTCCAAAGTTAATCAAGGGGTATAATTAGTCAAGTATGAATAGTACAAGGTCCATAGTTGACTTTTCACTTTTTACATTCCCAGGGAGTAGTTCTGCCAAATCTTCAAACTTCAGGGACCAAACTTGTAATTCCTCCAAACTTCACATACAAGGACCATTTGTGATAACTTTTACTTTCCAAGGACCATAAAAGACTTTTTCACCCAAAAATATTTGCTCAAGGGCCATTTCTGCCAAATTTGAAACTTTGAAGGACCATTTGTGTAATTTTTGTAAACTTGCCACCAAAGGACTAAATATGATAATTTGTGATTTCAAAAGGACCTTTGACGACTTTTTATTGAAAATTAATACTTAGGGACTAGTTTTGTCAATTCTTGATAGTTGAGGGACTGAAACTGCCAATTATGCAAACTTTGGTTGTTTTTCATTTGTTTTTGATCTTTTTGCATCTGAAACATATAAAACACACTTTTGNACAGGGCAATTTGTACCAGTGGGGGGTGGTGGCATTTATTGTGGTTGTCCTGTTAGGTGAAGGTGGTGGGGGTGAGTGGGATGGGCGGTGGAGATGTGATGGGGCAAGTGGTGGGAGTGAAACCAGGGTGGTTTCTGGTTTTGGTGTTGGGAGGGAAAGAGAAACGGGGGAGGTGGGTTTGACTTTAGTCAAACTGGTTTTGGGGTGGGTTTATTATAAAAATTGGGATTGGGCCAGGTTTGTGTTGGGCTTGTGGACTGGATGGGTTTAATAGGGTGGGGGTTGGACTGTTTTTGTTTTTGGACTTGGACTGGTTTGGGATTTAGATTATAAGGGTTCGTTTGGTGTTAGAGAATTACAAGGACCAATGTTGTAAATTTTCTAAAAATTAAGGGACTGAATTTGGCAATCTTCCAAAGTTAATCAAGGGGTATAATTAGTCAAGTATGAATAGTACAAGGTCCATAGTTGACTTTTCACTTTTTACATTCCCAAGGACTAATTCTGCCAAATCTTCAAACTTCAGGGACCAAACTTGTAATTTTACCAAACTTTTCACCAAATGATTATTTTTGCCAAAGTTTCATAATACAAGGACCATAATTGGCATTTTCCAAAAGATTTTAATCCCAGGGGCTATTTTTGACACTTTTGCAAAGTTCAGGGACTAAACTTGTAAACTTTTGAAACTTATCATCAAAAGACTAATTATGACAACTTGTAATTTCTAAAGGACTTTGGTTGACTTTTTCTTTCAAAATTTATGCTTAGGGACTAGATTTGACAAGTTTGGAAAGTTGAGGGACTGAAACTGCCAATTGTGCAAACTTTGTTCGTTTTTTCATTTGCTTTCAAACATTTTGCATCTAAAACATATAAAACACAACCCTGGGATATTTTCACTATTTTGATGCATTATCGGGTGTTTTTGGATGTTTTGGCAGTTCAGATTAGGTAAAAATGATGAGTATTTACACACTCATCAATCCCCCACACTAAAATATTGCTAGTCCCTAGCAATCTTTTATGAAGACTTAATGGATTTGATGTCTCTTTACCAAAAGCCATTACTTCTGGAGTAGCAAAATGCTTCAGTTCAAGTAAGAACCATGGTACACTGATAACCATGTGATTTTGAGCAAACCACCAGCTGTAAACGGATTTGATTTGTCTTTACCAGAAGCCGTTTGCTTCTGGACTAGCCAACTCTTCACGGTTCAAAGATATGGTGAGCTGAATACCATGCAATTTTTGGCAATCTGCAAGCCATCAACAGATTTGAGATATCTTTACCGGGAGCCGTTTGCTTCCGGATTAGCCATACCTTTTGTGGATGAGACATGGTGGAATGATAACCATTTGTCGTGTTAGTGCAAAGCACTCACACTAGAAAAAAAATTTTGGCCAAAATGGGGGAATTAAGGCATTTTAGATGGAAAAAACGTGATCAAATTCGCAAGAATTTCCCCCCCACACTAGAATTGAATATTGTCCTCAATATTCAAAGTCCCGGCCATTATGCCGATACTTTGAGATGTAAAACGTTTAGATTGAGGCAAGTGTGGGAACCATCAAAAATAAAGCTTCTTAAATAGAAGCTATCATTTCTTTTAAAGTGATGATGATGAATGCTTTTTTTTTTTTTTTTGAAACTTATGTACATGCAGGGGCCATCTCCCCCACACTAGTTTGGTAGAAAGTAGAAAGAAGTCAGAAACACGGGTGAAAACCCGTGGCATGCTAGTTTTCGATAACCGAGTCACTAGCATGACTCGATCCCCGCATTCATTGGTTCATGGGGAAAGTTTGGAGATCCGGGACAACCATGGATGGTATGTCCTCTCAAAGTAATGCTTCAACCTGTGACCATTTACTTTGAAATTTGGTCCGTCTGTTTGAGACAATTCGACGGTACCATATGGATAAACTTTAGTCACAGTGAAAGGGCCAGACCAACGGGTTTTTAGTTTGCCCGAGAAGATCTTTAATCTAGAGTTGAAAAGAAGGACTCGATCACCAACGTTGAAAACGCGGTTTTTGATCTTGGAGTCATGAATCTTCTTTGTCTTTTCCTTGAAAATCAAAGAGTTCTCGTATGCCTGATCCCGAAGTTCATTTAATTCATTCAGCTGAACTTTACGGTGATCACCCGCTGTCTGGAGATCGAAGTTTGCATGTTTCAAGGCCCAGTAGGCTTTATGCTCAAGCTCAATCGGCAGATGACACGCCTTCCCGTATACAAGCTTGTAAGGAGTACACCCGATGGGTGTTTTGTAAGCTGTACGGAAGGCCCAGAGTGCATCATCTAGTTTATCCGACCAAGAGGCACGATTTTCTCCTACTGTCCTCTCCAGAATCCTTTTAATACCACGGTTCGAAACCTCCACTTGCCCACTTGTTTGGGGGTGATACGCAGTGGAAAGACGGTGAGTTACACCGTACTTTTGCATGACTTTATCAAATTTTTCATTGCAGAAGTGTGTACCACGATCACTAATGATGGCACGTGGAGTACCGAACCTAGCAAAAAGAGATTTCAAAAATTTCACGACTACTCGGGCATCGTTTGTGGGTAAGGCTTTTGCCTCAACCCATTTTGACAAGTAGTCAACAGCCACGAGTATGTATTTGTTTCCTCGAGAAGATGGAAATGGCCCCATAAAGTCAATGCCCCATACGTCAAATATTTCACAGACTTGGATGGCGTTTTGAGGCATCTCATTAGTCTTTGAAATATTCCCGTGACGCTGACAAGCGTCACAAGCTTTGACAAACTCTTGGGCATCTTTATAGATCGTGGGCCAGTAGAAACCAGAATCAAACACCTTTTTGGCGGTGTAGTTTGGATTATGATGTCCCCCCGTGGGTCCATCATGACAAGCTTTAAGAATATCCATGGCTTCTTGGCCATGGACACACCGCCTGATGACTTGATCGGCACAGATTTTGAACAAGAAGGGGTCGTCCCAGAAGTAATGTTTGACGTCTTTAAAGAATTTGTTTTTCTGTTGGGACGTCATCCCCTTCACAACAAAGTTACCCGCATGGTAGTTTGCAAAGTCTGCAAACCATGGGGTAGTAGAGTCACTACGAAAAGAAACCGCATTGAGTGTCTCGAGAGGAAATGTTTCATTTATTTCCTTTTTCTCGAACACATCCTGGTGAGGGTTTTCTAATCGTGATAGATGATCAGCTGCTAGGTTCTCAGCTCCTTTTTTATCACGGATAATGATATCAAATTCTTGCAGGAGGAGAACCCATCGGAGTAATCTCGGCTTTGCATCTTGTTTGGCAAAGAGATATTTCAGGGCCGAGTGATCCGTATACACTATGCATTTGGTCAGGATTAAGTAAGGCCGGAATTTTTCAAAAGCATACACCACGGCTAATAACTCTTTTTCCGTTGTGGTGTAATGATTCAGAGCCTCGTTCATAGTTTTGCTTGCATAGTGTATGGGCTGAAAGTGTTTTGTTTTACGTTGCCCCAAGACCGCGCCTATAGCAAAATCACTTGCATCGCACATGAGTTCAAAAGGCAGGTCCCAATCGGGGGCAACTAAGAGAGTTTCAAAAGGGTGGAAGTTGGACTGTTTTTGTTTTTGGACTTGGACTGGTTTGGGATTTGGATTATAAGGGTTCGTTTGGTGTTATAGAATTACAAGGACCAATGTTGTAAATTTTCTGAAAATTAAGGGACTGAATTTGGCAATCTTCCAAAGTTAATCAAGGGGTATAATTAGTCAAGTATGAATAGTACAAGGTCCATAGTTGACTTTTCACTTTTTACATTCCCAGGGACTAATTCTGCCAAATCTTCAAACTTCAGGGACCAAACTTGTAATTTCACCAAACTTTTCACCAAATGATTATTTTTGCCAAAGTTTCATAATACAAGGACCATAATTGTTATTTTCCAAAAGATTTTAATCCCAGGGGCTATTTTTGACACTTTTGCAAAGTTCAGGGACTAAACTTGTAAACTTTTGAAACTT